>JACEFZ010022689.1:0-14432 GCA_014155875.1 Cepaea nemoralis | reverse complement strand
AAATTTTTTGTTTTTGGGGGTTTTTTTGGAAAAAAGGGAATTTTTTTCCAAAAATTTTTTTTTTTAAAAAAATTTTCCGTTGTCAGTTTGCAAACCATGTGCTTTATGGGAGTGGCGCGGTTGTCTTGAAGCAAAGGCAAAACTTTTCGTTCACGCTATCCCTCGTTTTTCTGGTCACAGCCTTGTCTTAGCTTGATAAGGAGACCTGCATAATACTACCCATTAACCGTGTTGCCATGAAGCTTGTAGTAGTAGTAGTAGTAGTAGTAGTAGTAGTAGTAGTAGTAGTAGTAGTAGTAGTAGTAGTAGTAGTAGTAGTAGTAGTAGTAGTAGTAGTAGTAGTAGTAGTAGTAGTAGTAGTAGTAGTTGGCCTCTTTCAGTCATGAAGGACTATAGAATTGTGCCGCTGGGGAGGTACCTTACAGCCCCGCTGGTGACTGTATAGTCCGATACGAGAGTGACAATCTCTGTCACAGTTTCCGCATCTGTAAGACGATGCTTTTCCAGCAGTAAGTGACTGCGTTTTGAGCCTGTGCCGCCTATCCTCAGTTTGTTGGATGAGATTGCGCTCAAAGAGCACCAGTCCGTTTCGTACATCTCTTCTCCAGGAGCATCTGTCTGTTGCAACTCTTTCCCACGTGTCTGGATCTATGCCAAGGGTTTTCATATCTTATTTACACACATCCCTATATCGCAATTGGGGGTCTTCCGATTGGCCTCTTTCCTGTGGCTAGTTCTCCGTATAGGAGATCTTTGGGAATACGTATATCCTCCATTCGAGATACGTGGCCCAGCCACCGGAGGCGTCTCTGCTTGAGGAGGGAGTGCACTGTGGTAATATCTGCTCTTTCAAGCACATGTTTGTTTGTTAAGTGGTCTTTCCATGATATGCCCAGGATACGTCTCAGACATCTCATACGGAAAGAATTCAACTTTCTTTCCTGCTTTGAGTACAGGGTCCAGGATTCAGACCCATAGAGTAGTGTGCTAACAACACAAGCTTTATATACTTGAACCTTTGTATGCTCTGTTAGTCTATTATTCTCCCAAACTATTTTAGTTATTCTGGAAAATGTCGTGGCTGCCTTTCCAATGCGTCTGTCGATTTCTGTCTTTAATGAAACATTATCTCATATTGTCGACCCCAAATACGCAAACTCGTGGACGACCTTCAGTTCATAATTAGAAATTTTGATTTACGGAGGCGTACCAGCATCTTATTCCATCACCTGTGTTTTATTTAGGCTAATGGTGAACCCAAAGTCTTTGCAGGCGGCTGCAAAACGATCTATGATTCGTTGGAGATCTTCTGCTGTATGAGTAGTCAGTCCTGCATTATCTGCAAAAAGTAGTTCTCTTATGCATATTGATCTTATTTTGGTCTTTGCTTTGAGTCTTGATGGGTTAAAAAGTTTGCCATCACTGCAATTGTCATTTTCCTATCCTGGTCTATGATTTTCTTCACTTTTGCAGCATTTGCATCACTGCACTCTGAGGACGGTCGTCCTGATCTTGGCAGATCAACTACATGGGAACGGCCACACTTAAACTGCAATCACCATTTATTCACAGAAGCATACGAAGGACAGACTTCCTCAAACACTGGCCCCATCTCCCTGTGTATTTCTGTAGGTGATTTTCCCTGGAACATAAAATTTTTATCACAGTCCTGGCGTCTGATTTCCCCATTGTTCTGACAAACCGTTGGATGTGCAGATCTGGTCAATAGGGTGTCTTGTGCCATGCACCATATCGGGAAAACCAATTGGGGAGGGAAATTCATAATTCATATGACCATTACAAATTGAATGAGCTATACATGTGCGAAATTTCAATTTTCTCCGCCTACACCTTCATGGTCAGGCTAAAGACTTATAAGAAGCCCATTATATATATATATATATATATATATATATATATATATATATATATATATATATATATATCTATATATATATATATATATATATATTTATAAAACAAAGTGTATGTATGTAAATATGTATGTATATATGTATGTCCTTTTATTTGTTCGCGAACGGCCCATCTGATTGAGATGAAATTTTCTACACGCCTTCCTTTCATTCCAGAGCTGTCAACTGTCATAGTTTTTTTTTTCTTCTTCCTCCTCCTCCCTCCTCCCCCTCCCAAATACGTACGTAAATATATGATGATGATGATGATGAAAGAATCCCCGAACCAAAACGCTAGGGAAAGGGAAGAAAATGACGTGACTACACAGAATCGTCACACGGCAATCATCATCATCAAGTGCCGTGCCGGCGGGCGTAGGCGTTCATGGCTCTCCGTAGATCTCAGTCTTGGTTTTTTGGATAACTCTGCTGCTGATATTCTCCATGCCACGGCAATATCAATAACAATTCATCTTTTTTTTGTGTAAGGGAAATTATCTACGTCGTGTAGAAGGGGAAAAACTAGACTAGTATGATCGGAATGGCGAACTCTCTCCCCCTTCTTCTCCTCCCTCTACCTCCCCTCCACCCTTCCCCCTTCCTCCCCCCCCAAAACCCCCCCCCCCCCCCCCTTCTCCCTCTTCCTTCTCCCTCTTCCCCTCCCCTTCCCTCCTCCCCTTCCTACTCCCCCGCCTCTCCCCCCTCCTCCCCCATCTTCTCCTCCTCCCTTCCCCCCCTCTCCCCCTCCGCCTCCCCCCCCCCTCCTCCTCCTTTCCCCTCATCATCTCCCTCCTTTCCCTTCTTCTCCCTCTTCCCTCTTCTCCCTCCTCCCCCTCCCCCCCCTCCCCTCCTCCCCCTTCTCCTTCCTCCCCCTTTTCCTTTCCCCCTCCCCTCCTCCTCCTCCCCCCATCCCCCTCCCTCCCCCCTTTTCCCCTTTCCCCTTTTCCCTTCCCCCCCCCCATTTTCCCTCCTTTCCCCCCCCCTTTCCCCCCCTCCTTCCTTCTTCTCCTTGTCCCCTCCCCCCTTTCCCCCCCCCCTCCCCCTCCTCCCCCTTCCCCCTCCTCCATTACATTCCTCCTCCTCCCTCTTCCTCTTCCTCCCTCCTCCTCCTCCCTCCTCCTCCTCATCCCTCCTTCTCCCTCCTCCTCCTTCTTCCTCCCTCCTCCTCCTCCTCCCTCCTCCCCCTCCTCCTTCCTCCTCCTCCCTCTCCTCCTCCTCACGTTCCTCCTCCTCCCTCCTCCTCCTCCCTCTACCTCCGCCCTCCTCCTCCCTTCACATTCCTCCTCCTCCCTCTTCCTCCTCCTCCCTCCTCCTCATCCCTCCTCCTCCCTCCTCCTCCCTCCTCCTCCTCCCTCCTCCTCATCACTCTCCTCCTCCTCCTCCTTCTTCCTCCCTCCTCCTCCCTCCTCCCACTCCTCCTTCCTCCTCCTCCCTCTCCGTCTCCTCCTCTCCTCCTCCCTCCTCCTCATCCCTCCTCCTCCCTCCTCCTCCTCCTCCTCCTCCCTCCTCCTCCTCCCTCCTCCTCATCACTCCTCCTCCCTCCTCCTCCTTCTTCCTCCCTCCTCCTCCCTCCTCCCCCTCCTCCTTCCTCCTCCTCCCTCTCCGTCTCCTCCCTCCTCCTCCTCCCTCCTCCTCCCTCCTCCTCCCTCTACCTCCTCCTTCTCCCTCCTCCTCCCTCTACCTCCTCCCCCCTCCTCCCTTCACATTCCTCCTCCTCCCTCTTCCTCCTCCTCCCTCCTCCTCTCTCCGCCTCCCTCCTCCTCCTCCTCCCTATACCTCCTCCCTCCTCCTCCCTTCACATTCCTCCTCCTCCCTTCTCCTCCTCCCCTCCTCCTCTTCCCTCCTCCTCCTCCCCCTCCTTCTCCTCCTTCTCCCTCCTCTTCTCCTCTCCTCCTCCTTCCTTCTCCCTCCGCCTCCTCCCTCCTCCTACTCTCTCCTCCTCCTCCCTCCTCCTCCCTCTCCCTCCTCCTCCCTCTCCTCCTCCTGCTCCCTTCTCCTCCTGCGTTCTCCTCCTCCCTCCTTCTCCCTCCTCCTCCCTCTTCCTCCTCCCTCCTCCTTGCCTCCTCCTCCACCCTACTCCTCCCTCCTCCTCCTAATCCCTCCTCCTCCCTCCTATTCCCCCCTACTCCTCCTGTCTCCTCCCTCCTCCTCCCTCCTCTTCCCTCCTCCACCTCCCTCTTCCTCCTCCCTCCTACATTTACCCAAGACAGACAGACAGTCAGACAGATAGTCGGGAACGGGATCTTATATGACTACTTATATAATTTAAATGAGATGCTCTCCACCATGGGCTGGGCCGGGTCAGACAGACAGATAGATAGATAGACAGACAGACAGACAGACAGACAGACAGACAGACAGACAGACAGACAGACAGACAGACAGTCGGGAACGGGAACTTATATGACTACTTATATGAATTAAATGAGATGCTCCCCACCAGGGATTGGGCGATGCCGGGCCGGGTTAGACAGACAGACAGATAGATAGTCGGAACGGGAACTTATATGACTACTTATATGAATTAAATGAGATGCTCCCCATCAGGGTCTGGGCGAAGACGGGCCGGGTCAGACAGACAGACAGACAGATAGACAGACAGACAGACAGATAGTCGGTAACGGGAACGAGAACTTATATGACTACTTATATGAATTAAATGAGATGCTCCCCACCAGAGTCTGGGCGAAGCCGGGCCGGGTCAGCTAGTATATATATATATATATATATATATATATATATATATATATATATATATATATATATATATATATATATATATATATATATATATATCATGTGCCATGCCGGTAAACGTGGGCGGTCATGTTTTGGCATCTCACTCGATCACCAGAGTCGTGGATCAACTCCGTGGTCCTGTCTTGACCATGCCATGTGGCCAAGCCATTCAGGTATTTGCTTCTAGGTCTTCCTCTTGGTCTGTTCCCTTCGATCTTACCAGTTGTCACCAAGTGACAGCTTGTTGTTTCCAATATATGTTTTTTACAAGTCTAAAGTCTTTCCCATCAATTTGTAGATCTTCAAGCATCCTTATCATGTTTACATGTCTCACTTTATCAAAAGCCTCTGTGTAGTCAATAAAGCAAAGGTGTAGATCTTTGTTTACTTCTATAGAACGTTCGATTACGGTTCTCAGTATATATACAGCATTTACTGTACCCTTGCCTACTACAAACCCACATTGTTCTTCTCCTATTTCAGGTTGTATTTTCCTCCTAACTCTTTGCATGATAATTATAATATATATAATTATAAATTATAAATTATATTATAATTATATAATATATATATAATAACAAATTTTGTAAATATTTGTGTCCATATTTTTATAAAAAATGGGCACTCGTTGATGATGTGATCACTATTAGCTGGCCCGACTTTATTCTCGAAATATTTCCTGGCATCTATTTTAGGCGAGATGGGCCTAAGAGCACAGGTCATTTAATAATACAATGGAATCCACATCACAGTGGTTCAATTCACTGACCATCAGGATTTATAGATCAGTGGTTCTCAACCGATGTGGAATTCACCCCCTCCGGAGGGTGGGAGGGTGGGTGATTTTAGAGTTTCCAGTGTGTGTGTGTGGGGGGGGGGGGTTAAGATTATTGTCAAGCTCGCGTTAATACAAGACCCGATTACTAGATATTGTTTTTCCCTCCATACTTTACGGTTCTGTGCTTCCGTTCTTCTGAAATTCGTTTTATAACGTAAGAAGACCCGCAAATCAGATATTATGTAGACGTCTAGACTTGTTCTAGTATGTGTTATTAAATTTAACTTCCATTTTTACGTATACTGATTAGTGGACGGGGTGGGGGGTTATATGGAGGAAATACAAAAGGGGGAGGTGTGGCGTTATGAACATATGGTGAATGGGTTCATGGGCCAGAAAAGGTTGAGAACCACTAGTCTAGATAATATGTCACTGCCTCTGACGGACAGAGTAAGCTCTCATCTACGATCCCTTTTTTCTATTGATATTATTTATTTTTTTTCGATTCACCTTTAAGGCCGGGAATTTTTGTTTAATGCTTGCTTGCTTGCGTTCGCTGGCTGTGAACTCCAGCGCGAAGTCCTGTATATCGGATGAAGACATCATGTTGTCCAACATCAGTGTGATGTCATACAGGACCTGAAGTTTACGTGAGTGTCCTGTTTCCCATGGCTGGCTTATTGATGTGCAGACTGATGGTTCCTCGCCGTGCAGGCAGACACTTTCCCGATCCGATCAAACCTAAAGTGGATATCAGAAAATTTCCTTGGACGATAATATCACCCTTCGACTGCCGATGGTCTAATTACAAGGGACTAGCACCATATATATCACATGCCGAGGAGTGAAAATGGGTGGTTTACTTTACATTTCTTTGCTAAACATATAAATATACACATACACACATACGACACACATTTGTATTTCATAGTTAGACGGTCAAAATTCAGACTACTACTGGTACCATTATTATTGGGACTCATCTCTGGCTGTTGAGGGTGAGGACGGAACACGTATGGGAAAATTGCGAGTGCTGTGAGTTCGGTTCTTGACTCAACGCAAACTCAACAGTGGACAGAATATCCTCACAGCGCGTCAAACCATTCAGCAAATAATTGCTAGGATCCCCAAAATTACTCTCTCTCTCTCTCTCTCTCTCTCTCTCTCTCTCTCTCTCTCTCTCTCTCTCTCTCTCTCTCTCTCTCTCTCTCTCTCTCTCTCTCTCTGCGTATAACGGCTGGCAGAATGTATTAAGTTAGTTTACTATTCTCCTATTCCTCCTGTCTCTCCCCCGGCATATCGCTCGTTTATATTTTACATAAAGATGAAAAAACATACAAATAGACATAGAGACGTAATGCTCACAAATTATAATATGGATCATCGTGCTTTGTAGAGAGGCACTCTTATAACAGACCACCAGCAGAACTCTGGACCATTCATCAGTGCTAATGGTCTCATGCATTTTCGTGAGCAGTGTGTTCTAAATGCAGTATGTCTACACGCAAATTGATCGGCAGCTATCATGTCTTCGATGAACCATGGCTGTCATTATTTATCTCTTGAAAGCATTGTGATCTCTAAATCAATAAAGTGATGGGTCATTTTGCACGCCTTAAGAAATACGAGATTTATGGTGACTCTGGAAGTGAAATGATCATCATTACGCCGGCCTACCTCACTTTGTATGGCGTTTTCTGGTATCTATTCTAAATGGTCGACCTGGAAGATCAAGCAACTTTTACAAATCCGCAGCTATGTGAATTTGAAACTAAGACCGCGGGTCCTGGAGACTTGCCGTCTTGCTGCTATGATACTGCGGCTCGTCCACGTCTTAAGTTTGCATTGGCACCTTGCGGTCTTGACAGACGATAGTTTGTGCTTTAAAAAGGCATAATAACTTTTAACTATGGCGGTAGCAAATGTGACTGATCAGGCCAATTTGCGCTGTAAATGTCCGTTCACAGTGAGTGCATGTGAACACGTGGTCATTTCCACCATCATGCACCATCTTATGTCTCACACGCTCGGTGTGTGACTTATCTGCAATAATTTTCTCCTTTGTCTTTATTCCATTTCGGATGTTTGCCCTCCATGCAACACGTTCAGCGGCGACTTGCTCCCAATGTGCATTATCAATGCCTGTATCAAACATGTCCCACTTACACACATCTTTGTATCGTAGTAGAGGCCGACCCTGAGATCTCTTACCCATCTGTAATTCACCAATAGAGGTGTCCTTTGGTACTCTACCATCATCCATCCTCCTAAGATGTCCTATCCATCTAAGTCTACGAAGACTGAGCATGGAATAAACCGTCACACAACCTGATCTTTCCAATACTTCAGTATTTGTGATTTTGTCTTGCCACTTAACACCAAGAATTCTTCGCAGACACCGCATATGAAAGCTGTTTAAACGTTTATCTTGGTGTGAGTAGGTTGTCCAGGTTTCACAGCCATAAAGAAGAGTACTAAGGACACAGGCTTGATAGACAAGGACTTTTGTTTTGGCAGTAAGCTTCCTGTTCTCCCACACTCTTTTTCTTAACCTGTTCATTGTTGTTGCTGCCTTACCAATCCGGATGCTGATTTCCTGATCTAGGGATAATTTGCTATTTACCACTGATCCTAGATATGTAAAATGGTCTACCATCTCTAGTTTGGCGTCGTCAATAAAGATTGATGGTACCCCATGTGCACCTTGTGACATAATCTGTGTCTTCTTTTTGCTAATTGTTAAACCAAACTCAGAACAAGCATTGGAGAATGCAGATAGTAGACATTGCAATTCTTCCTCGGAGTGGGTCGTAACTGCAGCATCATCTGCAAAAAGCAACTCTCTGATCAGTACCCTCCTAATTTTGGTCTTGGCCTTCAATCTCTGAGCATTGTAGAGGCCGCCATCTGGGCGTGCGTGGATGTATATACCACCATCCTGATCACGAAAGGCATATTTCAGTAGAAGTGAAAAGTATATTCCAAAGAGGGTGGGGGGAGGAGGGGGTGGGGGGCTAGTACACAACCTTGCTTAACTCCACTCTTGATTTCAAACTCTTCAGAAATTGCACCATCAAACTTGATTATACCCTTCATGCCTGTGTGGAACGATTCCACAATGGACAGAAGAGTTGGTCGGCAGCCAATCTTCTTTAGTGCTTTGAACAGACCCTCACGACTGACCAAATCAAATCAGGCAATAAACAGTGGTTGATTCTGTTCACGGCATTTTTCTTGCATTCATCTCTGAATGTTTACAAAGTACTTTATTTACCAAGACTCGATGGTGTATATGAAACAGTTTCTTTAATATTCTGATCCTGCCCAACTTGTCTGATTCTGTAACATGTAAGTTCAAATTCATAAGTTTTATTCTTTAACTAGCTGACCCGGCCCGGCTTCGCCCAGGCCCTGGAGGGGATCTATTTATCTATCAGTCTGTCTGTCTGCTTGTTTGTCTGTCTGTCTGGCTGACCCGGCCCGGCTTCACCCAGTCCCTGGTAGGGAGCATCTCATTTAATTCATATAAGTAGTCATATAAGCTCTCCCGTTCCCGACTATCTGTCTGTCTGTCTGACCGGGCCCGGCTTCACCCAGTCTCTGGTGGGGAGCATCTAATATAATTCATATACGTAGTCATATAAGCTCTCCCGTTCCCGACTATCTGTTTGTCTCTCTGTCCCGGCCCGGCTTCACCCAGTCCCTGGTGGGGAGCATCTAATTTAATTCATATACGTAGTCATATAAGCTCTCCCGTTCCCGACTGTCTGTCTGTCTGTCTGTCTGTCCCGGCCCGGCTTCACCCAGTCCCTGGTGGGGAGCATCTAATTTAATTCATATAAGTAGTCATATAAGCTCTCACGTTCGTCTGTCTGTCTATCTGTCTGACCGGCGTGGTTTCGCCCAGCTCTTGGCGCACAGTAACTTAAAAGAATGTCCTTCCACACACCATTCAATGAAAACTGTAGAAAAAGATGGGTTACAATGTTATGCATTATGCATTATTTTTATGAAAACTTTGAAAATTCCTTAAAGATTATATCATTATTTATTATAACTCATATGCCTGAAAATAACTATAGACAAAAAGTTTAACAATAGTGCATGTAAGTCCAACAATATGACTATAAAGTATATAGAAATGTTATTAAAAGTTATGCCCCTTGAAATAACTTTTCTAGAGTGAAGTCCCCTGCTATATAGACATTATATAATGAAAATGGAAAAGTAAATGTTATTAAATAAGTCGAAGATTTTACATTAAGAAATTATTATAGTCGGTTGCAAATGAATGAAAGGAAGACGTGTAGAAAATTTCATCTCAATCGGATGTACCGTTATCGAACGCATCCAATACAAAAATCCCCACACACACACAAACATACACTCTGTTTTATAGATATAGATGTGTGTGTAATGGTCGATGGATCAAATCAGTACATTGCCACAGTAATAGTACATGTTATCAAAAGTGTTGCTTTTACACGTTTACTAGCCCAGTGCTGTTGTTTCTTCATGATGCATTGATATAGCACACCGGTAGTGAATTTACTTGAACCTAGAAAACGCTATGCTCATAAATCGTGGGGGACATTGAAGGAAAGGTGCTAGTCACGGGCACTGGAAATTCAATAACCCATCCCCACGATGCCTAACGCCGAAAGTTTAAGACAACAACAACAAATACGATATCTTCCATCTGCCGTTATTGAGGTCCCACATAATTAAAGACATTGACTTCTTTCATATTGGTTCTATTACGTGTGGTGATGCAATAGCAATGAAATAAAATGGTTGTAGATTTCGTGAATCAACAGTTGAATACTTACATATGAGACCTCATCATCATTGTCGACTTTGCTGATTCTTTCTAAATTGTGAAATAACATTGCAAAACTAAACACGGCATGATGTTTGAATTCCCTACCCAAAATAAGGAAACAATGTAGAGGATTGTTACGTGTAGGCCTTCTTGTTAAAAAAAAAAACAAAAAAAAGAAATACATACTAGTGTGAATAAAGAAAGGTAAGAACAGTGTGTTTATCATCAGCAACATCACCATCGTTCAATGTTGCCGTCAATCGCCATAGGAACGAATAGTTGACGTTCTACTAACACCTGATGGTAAGCACTGGATGGCTTCATTCAATATATCATGTTAATTTATTTTCTTCTTTGACGCACTCTTTGTTCTCGTGTCACATCTTCTTTGGTGTCATGCAGGTGTTGGTAACTGATGTGTTGCACTCTAACTAGATGGCCGAACCATTTGATTTTCTTCCTTTCAATGTATTTGGAACGGTGTGTTGACCCCACTGTCAGTGAACATTATTTCTTACTCGGTCTCGGACAGTTAATTGGTAATACTTCTCTGGTGTTTCATAGAGTAGTATTGATTGTGTGTAACTGTGATTCGGATAATGTCCAAGTTTGACATTAGTAGGACAGAGTTGGTGTCAATAATCTATTTATTATCTGTCGTGGAGATCAGCATGCCTGAATGGATAAGAGGCTCTTTCTTACACATCCGGTTTGTTGATGCAGACTTAGCGAGTTCAGCCCTTACATCGGACTAAAGTATTGACTTCTCGTCTTTGACTTGGGGATGTAATTTACAAATACCTCTGAAGCCGGATGTGGGTTCGTCAGATGGCGTGGAATACTGGTAATAGTGACAGTTAACATACACAAAAATCAGCCCATGAACACTCTTATGGACTACGCTGAAGTTCAAAGCGATTGAACGTTAAAACAAAACATAAACAATGATCTGTTGTTTGGTGGACACAGGTGAGTTTATTAATAAATGCATGATATGTGAATTCATTTCAGTGTATTCGGAGATTGTTAAAGAGATGACAACATATAAAAATAGATGTGTACACAAACATACGTATTGTTTGTTCAGACTGCAGCTTAAAATGTTTTTCAACAACCAATGGATGATTTGGGCGCTCGCTTTGAACTTAAACGTAGTCCATACACACTACTTCTAAGATCGCTGGACTGATTATCGGTTTTCCTCCACAAAGAAAGTTAACTCCTGGATGACCGTTATCGATTGTGCAATCTACATTATCGATTTCTCTCTCTGGACGCGTGCGTTGGTTGCCGTGGCGGTCTAGTGAGTGTGGAAATCTGGTGGGTGTGGTAGTCTAGTAACCACTCGGTGGTGTAAGGGAGGGTACATCAACTGACTTGGTACTCTTGTGACTTGATAGTCTAGTGACCAAGCTAGGATGGTAAGTAAGGGGTGGTCTAGTGACTTGATAGTCTAGCGACGTGATGGTGTACACCATAAAACATTATACACCATCGGAGATCACAATTGGGGGAGAGGTATGCTCGCCCACGCCAGTCGACAAATCTTTTGATACTGATGACTACTATTACTACTAACACCTCTTCTCTCTTACTGTTAGTATCTGCTGTTAAATCTACTTTCCCCCACTAATATTAATGTCTCTGAAACTTCTGTTACTAACAATACTATTACTACTTGGATTAATTAAACAGATAGCCTAATGACTATTGTGTAAACCTGAGACCTAGAATATTACTAGAAGAATAAGCATGTACTTTCTGCTGTTATTTTGGCCATCAAACCTACACATTAGGTTGCTCAACAAAGATCAATTTCTCTCACTAACCACAAGACGCGCGTGTTTCCGCCCAAATAAGACATGGTCAATACATCGATACCCCACGTACCGTCATGTCATTGTCAGCGACACTTATTCTACCACTACACAGAGAGTTACAAGTTATAGTATGTCCACATTTGTTTGCCGCAATATAAACATCCATATCTCAGTAACCAACTGAGGGAAAATTATGAGATTTAGTATATAACCTTATCATTATGTCCACCCAACAAAAAAATGTTTGTTCTGGAGATTTAACAGCAGATTTTAAAGTTTGTTTTTTTATATATGCGGTAGATAATTTACGGGTCTGAGAGGAAATTCATAATTTTAAATGTATTACAGCAAAGCCAGACAATCAGCGCTCAATGTTGAATATTGTACGTGTTTTGAAGGGATTGGCCTTATGCCAACTACCCGCGTTGTTCAAACAAGGACTGTTCAGAGGTGTCTCAAAATGTGGGTTATTTCATAGAACCTGATTAATATGTTGTTGTTGTTTTTTTAATCTTACCAGTTATCGCTAACATTGAAATGTGTGAATATTTTTCAATGGGATTTAATGCAAAATTGTACACTTCAAGAATCGCTATGAAATTGTACACTATACTATTACAAATTTCGAAAACAGAACAGTGCATGCATTGGGTTTGTGTCGATGGGTGCAAAATCTGGAATTAAACCACCACGCAATAACAAAACGGTAGGTAGAAAGATTATTGTAGACAGCTTTGACAAAGATGTCATAAGGCGAGCTATTATAAAAATGCTTTTAAAAGTCGACAGGGTCGACTTCATTGCACCGGGTTCTATCCCATATGGCTCGGTCTCTTTCCGCAGCGCGAAAAGCAACGCACAAAGCACGAACTCCGCAGCTCTAGCGACGACCCACAGAAGTCTCCGAAAAATTTAACTCGTGAACCGAAGGATGCGGCCTGGAATCGAACCCACGATCTTTGGAGCCCGAGTCAAAAGGCTTGACGACTTCGCCACGGAGACTCCTAAAATTATAAAAATTTTGGATTTTATATCCAGGATTATCCAGCATTATAAAAATGCTGGATGCCAAAGAAACAGTGACTGTAAGAAAACTTAGGGTTTGCTTGAGAAATAACAATAACATAGAGCTATCCAAAACAACTTTGTGGAAAATTATAAGGACATTATCTTCACTTTTTGAAAGTACAAGGGCTGTAGAAATATTCTTTGCGAGCAACCGCATTTAGGAGCCTTGAGAAGCAGATAACTACGTGAAATAAGGGAAATGTGCAAAAAAATTATGACATAGTGTATTTGGATGAGACGTGGATCAATGCGCACCACACAAGTGAAATGGAATGGCAATCAATTGATGGAAAGATAAATCGTTATGTGCCCAGTAGTAAAGGACAGCGTTTGGTCATAGCCTATGCTGGTAGTACTCATAATGGCTTACTACAGAATGCTGGGCTCGTGTTCGTATCAAAGCATACAGACAATAGGGATTATCATAATGAGATGAATGGTAATGTATTTAGAGATTGGCTCGAGAATACAGTAATTCCATCCCTTGATAGACCGTCTTATCTAATCATGGACAATGCATCATATCACAATGTTGTTGCCCAAGAAGACAAAATACCTACGGCATCGGGCACACAGGAAGCAAAAATGATATGGCTCCGAGGGAAAATATACAATCTCCAGAAACATAGTTCAAGCTACAGTTGTTGTTCCTTGTAAAAATGGCGCAAAAATGCAAGAAATTTCAAATCGACAAGTTGATAGAAGAGCATAGCCATAGGTGCTTGAGACTTCCTCCGTATCATTCTCATTTAAACCCTATAGAACTTGAGTGGGTGTCACGGAAAAGACTGCAGGTTAATGATTCCTTGATAACTTACAGATCAGAATACCCAGGTAGGAGAAGGGTTAACCAAGGAGTGACCAAGCGCATGTGTATGTGGGTCAAGACAGGAATAGCCGACTAACCGGACAGGTAACTGTCGAGTGGAAAATTTGGGTAGCGACAAAGAGAGAAAGCATCATGGATCAGTCTATTGCGTTCTGGAGGTAGGGATATACGGAAAAGCCCAGATCTGGAATTTTCCACTGACCAGGGATAATGAAGTCTGAATTTGCTTTGTCCAGCAATGTCAAGGACGATGGGACAAAGATGATCTAAAGAGAGTGGCCACGTCTTTGTGTCAGTTTAGTGTGTGTTCCCCAACTGGACGGAAAGATAGAATTATGTGTCCTGTAATGAAAAGAAATATCCTCCCTTATAATGGGATAAAGTGCTTGGCTGCGGATTAATTTCGATTCGTGGATCTACATTAATTCTATAAAGGAACATTTAAAAAAAATAGTTTTAAAAA
>JACEFZ010022688.1:95000-133316 GCA_014155875.1 Cepaea nemoralis | reverse complement strand
CAGGGGGCCCCCGGACCGGGGGAAAAAAATTAAAAAATCAATTTTTTTTTTAAAAAATGGGGCCAGGGGAAAAAAAAAAAAAGACGGGGAGAAAAAAATTATCTGGATGGTGGGATGGAGGAATATCATCAAAATAATTAACCCAGGTCTCCAATGACCGAAATGCTTGGAGATACAATTAATGCCTGCCGCAGTTACCTGGGCACGTGATGATAATTATCATTTGCTTTAATTTAACCAGCGGTTCTGAAACCTTTTCTTGGTACCACCCCAGTGCCTCATAGACACACACAAAATCACACATCTGCTTCTTAGTAGTTAATCTATGCAATATTGAAAGCTTTTACCATAATCGGATCTGTCCACAGCCTTCGGGTATATATGACTATTAGTTTGGGAATCCTCGTTTAGATACATAGGGCAATACCAAGTAGAATTTTGTTACAGTGTGATCCTTCAGTACTTGACGTCACAGCCCTTGAGGTATGCCAATAGATGTTTCTTCTCCATTAGAAACCAAGAAGTAATGCTCGTAGAAGGATACGGTGTCATGTTTCTGGAGAATGAAAAGCATTTGACGAAATATGAAATCTTTGTATACACACACGAAGGACTAACGTTTCTATAAAACACTTCACAATCTGTACTCGAATCGCCATCTTGGGATGGCCACCTGACTATATAAAACAAATAAATGAAAAGTAAAGGATACTTTTGCTCACACGCCTTAAGGCACATTGGAAAATGGTGCCAGATCCATGTTAATGAAGCGAATCGTCTTTCTGTGGGTGATGTGTCAGTTACAAAACAGCCACTTGTATTTTCCAAGATATTTTCTGGTATCATTTAAGGCTGGCTCGATATAGGAGCCCATGTCCATTTTAAAAGCCGTCTCGATGGGGATTCAAACCCATAGCTGTCGGCTCAACAGGGAGTGTCTATGCACTACCACGGCTCTTATAGACAAATTACTTGTCTGTAAACTACCCAAGCTTTGACTTCCTTCAATGGATATATTCTTTCGTTCATTTGGAATCTGTATCTGCGATAATATCTCTTGGATGAACTTCGGTCTTTTTTAGTCCCACTCATGTAAAACACTGAGATTATCTTCCATTGTTGTTTCTCTAGGTCAGAAGGTTTGCCTAGATATGTTGTATTTTTGGCAGTCTTGGAGCATGTGATCTGATGTCTTTCTGAGCCAATATGGCTGATTCACCAATCTTGAATTTTGTATATATGCGGTTACGTAGTCTATTGTGTCCTGTTCTGAGGCACAGAATAAAGATTTTTTTTATGTTTTGTCCGTACAGTTGTAATCGTCTTGAGCTGGTGTTGGTAGCTTTCTGATTGATTTAATTTTTCTTTTCTTTTGGCGGTATGTGACAAGCATATCATGCTGTTCTTCTATTGCTCCTTCCTTATGTCTGTGGAGATGATTTGCATGCATGCAATTATTACATCCCCATTATCTATACACGCTAACGTGCCAAGGACACTGGGTTGGTGTCTGCACACAATAAAACACCTAAAATCTGAGGAGGAAAAATTATCAGCCCATTGCTAAGCTCGCTGAGTGGCTAGAACACCGGACTCTCATTCGGGAGACCCGGGTTCTATCCCTACGGTAAGGTGTGGATTTTTTTTCTGGTCGGGGGCAAAAAGGAAAATCCTAACCTGCACAGTTCGTGGCGGAACTGCACTAGCCAGGCGGCCTGAATTCCTCAGGCTCAAAGACCCCTCTGCCATACACCGCAAGGTACTATATTGGCATTAAATGGCAGTTTATGGCTAAGCTCCGCCAGTTGGCAAGTGCAATGCTGCACAATGACCTAGTTACATCCTAATGTGCCTCTATGGGGATGTGAAGTTCCAGTACCGGTCTTGCATATCCCGCTGAACCATGTTTATCATTCATTATCATCATCATCTTTCACTTTTTGCCGTCAAGGTTGTAGGGAGGGATGTTTATCATTAACAGGGGAGGCAGAACATGAAACAGATATCATGAGCTTCTCATCCTTGACTTGGGGACGTACATTACAAGTGACTTCTGAAGTTGGAGTGGGTTTGCCCGATGGCGAGGGACAATGGTAATAGGGAAAGCTAATCCACACGCAATAATAAGCCAAGTGCACTTAAGTATAGTACGAGTATGGACTACGCTTGAGTTCACAGCGAGCGAACGCTCCCCCCCCCCCCGCAAAATAAAAAACTAACAACACAAAAAAACGAGAACTTATTGTGAATATCTGACTGAGAGCTAAACATTGTGCATAAATCACTTTCAGCTAAAAATTTCATATAAATATCTTTGAGCTAAACATTGTGCAAACATTACTTTGAGCTAAACATTGTGCATAAATCACTGTGAGCTAAACATTGTGCATAAATCACTGTGAGCTAAACATTGTGCATAAATCACTTTAAGAAAACATTGTGCATAAATCACTGTGAGCTAAACATTTTGCATAATCACTTTCAGCTAAACTGTGAATAAATCACTTTAAGCTAATAATTGTGCATTCATCTCTGTCAGCTAAAACATGTCCACAAATAACTTTAAGCTAAAATTGTTATGTAAATAACTTTAAGCTAACCATTCTGTCTAAATCACTGTGAGTTAAACATTGTGCATTAATCATTGTGAGCTTAACACTGTGCATAAATGACTTTAAGCTAAACATTGTGCATAAATCACTTTAAGCTAAACATTGTGCATAAATAACTGTGGGCTAAACATTGTGCATAAATCCTTGTGAGCTAAACATTGTGCATAAAGCATTCTGAGCATTGTGCGTAATCACTTTCAGCCAAACTTTGTGCATAAATCACTTTAAGCTAAACATTGTGCATAAATCACTTTAAGCTAAACATTGTGCATAAATAACTGTGGGCTAAACATTGTGCATAAATCATCTTGAGCTAAACATTATGCATAAATCACTCTAAGCTAAACATTGTGCATAAATCACTCTAAGCTAAACATTGTGCATAAATCACTGTGAGCTAAACATTGTGCATAAATCATCTTGAGCTAAACATTGTGCATAATCACTTTCAACTAAACTTTGTGCATAAATCATCTTGAGCTAAACATTGTGCATAAATCACTCTAAGCTAAACATTGTGCATAAATCACTCTAAGCTAAACATTGTGCATAAATCACTCTGAGCTAAACATTGTGCATAAATCATCCTTGAGCTAAACATTGTGCATAAATCACTTTGAGCTAAACATTGTTCATAAATTGCTTTGAACTAAAACTTGTATGTGCTTTTCAAAGCTGTCACGTGTTTACAGGTAGCAAGCCAAATTGCGTCACTGGATGAAGTCAGTTCCCTCATGCACAAAGCTGGCCTCGAGGATTGTAATCTTATTTTTGGTAGGTGGTTCTGCCTTGTTGTTGTCACTGGTAGCTTATTTGTGTTTATTCTGGCCGAAGCCATTGTTTTGAGCCTTTTAGACATATTAATAATTATCCATCCTCATGCACCATGCCGGTAAGGATGGGCGGTCATGTTTCGCCATCTTACACGATCATCATAGTCGCAGACCAGCTCTGTGTTCTTTTCTTGTACCGACCATGACATGTGGTCAAGCCATCCAGATATTTACTTCTCTGCTTTCCCCTTGTTTTTCTTTTCCTCAATCTTGTCAATTGTCACCAAGTTCTCTAGTTTATTTCTTCTCATAACATGCGCCCTCCCCCCCCCCCCTCCCCAAAAAAAAAGAAGTTGACTGACTACGTCTAATTTCTTTAATCAATTCGCGGTTTTCATTTGCCTCAGAAACCCCATTTCCACTGCCATTATATGTTTTTCAGCTTGACTGCTCATCGTTCACGATTCACATCCATACAAAAGTACACGTTCCATGTAGCACCTCATCACTCTGTTTCTTTCACTCGTTAGACATTATATCAACACAGTAAAATACCAGGGAGGTCAGCACCGATGCGAGGCTTCCGTGGTGCTGACGGCGGGGAATGGGGTTCATTCCTTTCACCGGTCAGTTAGACTTAAACCTTGACTTCTAGTTAAGAAAGCAATGGCAAACTACTAAGCGTGAAATTGTATAGAAATTAAACATGAGTTTGAGGTTGACTGCAGGGTCTTGCAAGGGACATGCACCATTTAATTTAACAAAATGAGGAGAGAATCATTCATCATGTAGTTAGCAAATCAACCTTCCCCCAGGTCTGATGTTATAATTCCCAGATCCGAGCTATTTCAAGCCCGTGAATCTTCGTTCTACAAGAAGCAAATGAAAACCATAAACTGATGAGAGAAATTAGACGCAGACAGTCAACATTTGTTAGGCACGTTATTAGACGACATAAACTAGAGAACTTGGTGACAAATGGCAAAACTGAGGTGGGGGAAAAACAGGGGGAGGCGGAGAGGTAAATATCTGGATGGCTTGGCCGCTTGGCATGGTCAAGACAAGAATACAGAGCTGATTCACGACTCTGGTGATCGTGTGAGATGGCGAACATGACCGCCTACGCGTATCGGCATGGCACACTGATGATGATGATGACGATGAATCTTCGGCAGCAGGAACATAACTTGTGACAAACACATCTTGGTGACGATATTTCTGTCACTCAGTGGTGCTTCTGTTGGTCGTGGTGGGTAGCCGAGTGTCTCCATGTCGGTCCTTGTCATGGTAGTTATCATACAACACGGGTGCCTCTGTGGCGCAGTAGTCAGAACGCTTGCCTGTCGGCCCGCTGGTCGTGTGCTCGAATCCCGATCGAGGCCGATTAAAAAAAAATTATGTGGACTCCCAAGTCGACACGGCCTCAAATGGATACCGGGAAATGTCGCGGGAAGTAATGGCGGCGGTAGTAATACTGACCACATGACCCCGATTTAGAAGTGGTGTCGTCAGCCGAAACATGATTTGGGGGATTCTGGGGAGGGGATCCGAGTACTTATGGACTGAATGGCTCGATGTGGAGTGAGGATAATATGTTGACTAACTAATTGACTGACTGATTAATTGACCACAACACTGCATTTATACGACAGAGACACAAACATAGAATTGTCAACCACTCCCATACTGGGCCACAATCATTGCCGATATATGATGAAGACACAAACACATAATTGACCACATACGTGACCCCAAAACTGCTGATATGCGACGGCGACAAACACATAATTGAATACTTACGCGACCACAACACAATCATTGCAGATGTACGATGGAGACACAAATACATATTTGTTGATAGAAACAACTTAAAGAACAGAAACGTCTCTCTGCCCCGCGATACGAAAGCTCAACAATTAAGTGAAAGTAACATAACTCCGATTTGGTTGAATGATATTCCCGTGGCCTCCGTTTCTACCTCTAAAAACTACTTAATTCAACCAACAGATCGTCTAACCGCATGACTGGATAACCCAAACAAACGATTCGATTAAATAAATATTAACGATTATTCTTTTTCTTCTGTTCCCCGCACTTTAGTCATTGTCAGTTACGTTAATCTAGAGGTATGTTCAACACTGTCTCACTTATAATTTGGTCAGCATTTTGTTCAGATAGGAAAGTTTCATGTTCACTTTAATGCACTACGATGCGCCGTGGCGAAGATGCTGCCAATGCAGTTCGCAAATCCCGCATACCGCGTTCGAAACACAGCTGCAGACTATTTGGAGATAGACCGCCTTGGTTGATTTTCATATACGGGTATGAGCGTCGGCTGTTAGAAAGCAATGACAAACTACTAAATGTAAACTTACTTAGTAAATCACAAGCAGCCAAAAATACTGGGGGTGGCTGTGACTTCCCGTAAAGGATATGCAACTAACTTACCCAGCTGGCCAGGGTATCTTGAGATCTGTGTGTCCTTTTGGCAGTTATAGAATTCATCCAAACATCACATGACCATATCTTCTGCGTACATTTTAGTTTGGACTGTTGTGTGTATGTGTGTGTGTGTGTGTGTGTGTGTGTGGGGGGGGGGGGGTGTATGTGCGTGCGTGCGTGCGTGTGTGTGTGTGTTGACTTGATGTGTCTTGTTCTGTGTCTTGACTTGATGTGTCTTGTCCTGTGTCTTGACATACTGTGGTAATTCTGTATATTGACTTTTTGTGGTAGTTCTGTGTCTTAACTCCATGTGGCAGTTCTGTATTTTTACTTTGTGGTAGTTCTGTGTCTTGACTTTATGGTCATTGCGATGTTTGGCTGTTTCCCAAGCTGAAAATGCCACTGAAAGGGGCTGGTTTGAAACACGAGAAGACATGCCAATCACAACAGCCACGCATTACTCCATTCCCAGACAGGCCTTTCTGAGATACTCCCATCCAACAATGTCAGGACAGCTGGAAGTAGTTTGTACAGTCCATTACAAGTATTGTGAAATCGATTAGAGTTTCAGATCAAAGATAGTTACAGTATTTTTCCTGGTTAAATGTCAGATTCTTTTTGAACAGACATAGTAGTTCTTTTAGCGAACGAAAGAAGAAGAAGTAGCTCTTTTGTTTCTTCTTTCGTTCGTTTGAAATTTTGGCTATATCTGCAATCTTGTCGCATGTATAAATTTCACTGTCGTTTACGAGGAGAATAAGTAAGTCACAAATGGCTGTAGAAACATAACTAAACATGATAACAACTTGAAACCAGTTTATTTTTATACATTCATTGTCCCTCTATTTCTCAATATAATTTCCACCAACATTGATGTACTTATCCCATCGTTTTATCAGTCCTCCCAAACCGGTTGCACAGAACTGCGTGCTCTATTTTTTAAACCATGTTTTTTAAACCATTCGCAAAATGTCTCCCGCCAAGGTGGGTTTTCAGTTTACCAAAAAGGTGGAAATCACCAGGGGCTAAGTCGGGGCTGTAAGGTGGATGTTCTAGAACTTCCTACCTTAGTTGGTTAACTTTCTCCTAAGTTACTTGAGCTGTATGTGGTCTGGCATTGTCGTGAAGAAGCAACACTCCTCTAGCCAGCAGTCCTGGACGTTTTCTTCGCCTTACATCATGAAGCATCGATAGAACTTCACAGTACAATTCAAAATCCACATTGTCACCTTTATTCTTGAAACTGGTTAAAAGCACTCCTTGACAATCCCAGACCACTGTCAGCATAACCTTCCCTGCTGATGGCGTAACCTTGAATTTTTAGACACAAGGCGAAGACGGATGTTTCCATTACATTGAAGCACGCTTTGATTCGGGCTGGTAGTGATGCAGCCATGATTCGTCTCCAGTGACAATCCTGTTCAGCATGTCTTCTCCTTCATCTTCGTATCGACAGAGATGATGCAAGGACAGGCCAAATCGGTTTATTTTGTGTTCCTCCTTCAAGTGTCTGGGTTCCCACCTTGAGCACACTTGCTTAAATTTCAATCGATCATGCATTATGCTGAACATGTGAGCACCCTATTGCAGATGCTACAGAGTCTATTGTTACTCGCCTGTCACATCTAATCATCTCCTCCACCCGCTGCACGGATGCTTCTGTTGCAATCTCAACAGGACGACCAGATCGGATTGTATCAACAATGTTAGAGCGTCCTTGGGACGGTATGCACCGCTTTAAGGGACAAACATTTGTCAGCATAAACAGGAAGCATTTCCTTATGAATGTCCTTTGCAGGCAGTCTTTTTGCCCCCCCCCCCACCCCCCCAAAAAAAAAACAACAACAACCGCACAACGGCACGTTGCTCTTTGGTTGTACACTCCGTAAGTTCGATATGCTATTTTGATGATATTTTGATGACCGCACTGATGGAGAAGTGGGTCAACCCCTGGTTGGTGAACTGGATAGCAGCCGTCCTGCACTCTCGTCGGGTTGCTCTCCGTCTGGGTGCATGGACCTCAGAGCCACATATGTTAACCCCGGGACTGCCACAGGGATCTGCAGTCTCACCGGTGCTCTTTAATGTGTATTCGAGCAAGATTGCAAACCTAGAAGCACCAGGGGTTGGAAGAATACTAACATTTGCAGATGATATTCTTGCATATAGGCAGGGGAGAGATAGGGAGCAAACAGCCCAGGAGTTACAGGCGACAGTAGATAAAGTGATTGACTGGTGCACAGAAATGAGTGCTGTCATCCACCCGGAAAAGGCGGCGGTTTTGTGGTGCTCTCTGGACAACAGGATTGTAAGAGCTGATGTCCCAAGCCTCGCGATAGATGGTAGAAATGTCAGCAGAGAAAACAAACTGAAGTATCTGGGGATCACATTTGACAGGAGCCTATCCTTCAAGGACCATGTGGAGACGGTTGTGACAAGATCTCAAAAGGGACTCAGGTGCACTTAAAACTATGGCTGCAATGGACACAGAGCAGAGAATGCTTTTCACACTATACCAGCACTTGATCCTCTCAGTAATTGATTATGGATTGGTCTGCTCACTGTCTCAGAGAGTCAGCTGGTGAAGTTGGAGCGCATACAGAACGAAGCTATGCGGGTCATTCTGGGATGCACTAGAGACACCCCAGTAGTGTGTATGCGTTACATCCTTGGTCTGCCGACTGTTGCTGGCAGGCTCAAGGTGATGCAGGCGAAGGCATACCTCAGAGTAGCTGCAGACACAGACCACCCACTGCATGAGGCGCTGGACGCAGTTAAGGGTCAGCGACTGATAAGAGGGAAATCATGGATGGCTCAGGCGGAGGATACGATCAGACAGGTGTGCCCCTTGGAGAACATTAGGCGTGGAGAGGAGTGGGTCAGAGTGCCAGCGGAGCAGTCAGACTTGTGCAGAGTTATAATCACATTAAGCCGGGAGTGCAGGGAGTGGCCAGCAGGGGCCACGGAAGTGGAAATCCAGCAACTAATTCAGGACAATGCTCACTCGGGTGATGTGATTATCTACACAGATGGTTCGGTGTCAAGAGGTGAGAGAAGTGGCTGGGGGTTCATAGCCAAAGCTAATGGTCGATGTTTGGGGCAGGAGAGCCTGGCATATGATACCACAACATCCAGCTTAAGAATGGAGGTGGAGGCAGTCACTGCGGCTCTCCGCTGGATGGAGAATACGACACAACACACACACATCGTGATTGTAACTGACTCAGAAAGCATGCTGACGAGGGTGAGGACGGGCAGGCTTCGTGCGGAGTGGCTTGCTTCGCTTCGGAGGTCACGGGTGACAAGCATCGCCTGGATCTTTTCTCCGGGGCATGCCGGTGTGCTGGGAAACGAACAGGCGGACAGATTGGCTGGCTCTGCAGAACTTGGTGGAGTATTGATACATGACAAGGCAGATGTGGTTGCGGCCTTGTGGGAGCACGTGCACACCTCGGAGGAGCAAATGGATTACCATGGTCTGGCAAGAATGAGACAGCGAGGAGTGACGAGGGGATCTAGCCGACGCTCAACGCTCAGAGGAAAGGCGAGACGGACTTATAATCAGATTGCTACTGGTACTATTAGTGTTGGAACTCTTCGCTGGCTACTGAGGATGGGGACGGAGCACTTATGGGAATGCCCCGAATGCTGTGATGTCGATTCCTAAATCAATCAATCCGTAAGTACAGTCGCCATTTTGTTTATGCACTGCGCATGCGCACGAGACACCAAGCGCCACCTGACGAACGGGAATATAATGTTCGATGTTGCTGTCACCTAATGACACCCGTAGAAAACACCAACTACATTTACCATCCCACAGAATTGTGTGACGTACTTATTGACACAGTGGTCCATAGAGTTTGTCTTCCGTTGTTGTTTCTCCAGGCTAGATTATTTGCCTTTATATGTCGTATGTTGGGCTGAGACATGGTATAAATATTCTAATAATATACGTTTTGTACAAATTATAAACACCTAATGTACAGTTTTACAACAGATATTTGGAAGTTGAATACATTCATTTTGTGCCATATTCTAAACATTACGTTGTGCTCTGTTATAACATACGTGAATTTGACAGCACATATAACTGTCCCCAGGTATTGACTACACGGGGTCCAACTATCTACAAGGCAAAAAGACATTTGGCGGGAAATGCCTCCATGACATCAGTGACCGGGGACTTAACCCCTATCAAAGTGTAAGTTTAGTAAGAACAGATTTCTGTAAATAAAAATTAATTTGTTTTGCACGCCCGTGTCTGTCAGTAATAATACATATGATCAGTATTTCTCTCTCTCTCTCTCTCTCTCTCTCTCTCTCTCTCTCTCTCTCTCTCTCTCTCTCTCTCTCTCTCTCTCTCTCTCTCTCTCTGTCTCTCTCTCTCTCACACACACACACACATACACACTCACACACACACGCGCACACACACACGCGAGCACACACACACACATATATATAAACTTAAAGAAGATGATAGAAGCCTTTATTCTGTCAGGTCTTGTCAGATATGACTGCGCTACCTTATAAGGCGTATAAAATTATCAGTAGGCGGTGCCACCTGTTTTATGTTGACGATGAATAGTGGGCGGAGCTCACCAAATCCAACACCCCATGTGAAAAGAGAGAGAGAGAGAGAGAGAGAGAGAGAGAGAGAGAGAGAGAGAGAGAGAGAGAGGAGAGAGAGAGAGAGAGAGAGAGAGAGAGAGAGAGAGGGGGAGAGAGAGAGAGGGAGAGAGAGAGAGGGAGAGAGAGAGAGGGAGAGAGAGAGAGAGAGAGAGAGAAAGAGAGAGAGAGAGAGAGAGGGAGAGAGAGAGAGAGAGAGAGAGAGAGATACAAATCGTATCCTAGTGCGAGGAAATGCAATCTAAAGACTTAGTGTCGTGGCAGATCAGACCGGGCCCTAAAACTTCGTGGGCAACTTGTCTAGGATAGAAGCTCCAACAGACGGACAGTTAGAACATTGCTTTGCCGATCCGGTAGCTTCTGCAGCTGGTCTTGTTCCAGACGTGTTGATGTTACCTTTCCTCTGGAGTAAACTAGGCAGACCGAGAGAGGTATCATGCTGCATGGGCAACATATGGTCTCTACAATTCAGCCCAGGCTGTGTTCTATGGAACAGTTTAATTCGACCCACCGTGGGTTGTAATTATGCCTTTGTTTTTGAAGCACAATGTGACAAACTATAGCCTGCCGTGACGACAAGGTGTCAATAGTAATAAACTCTTTAATTTATAATGGCACTAAGGATCATCATCACCCTCATCGCGTGCCCTGCCGACTGGCCGGTTTGTTTATGTCTCTCCACAGGTCTCCGTTCTAGATGTTTCGGATTAATTCTGTTGATGATATACTTTCATCCCACCGTCTGTCCATCCAGCATCACTTCTCTTGCCCCGCCTCTGCTTTCATTGATCTGTCCAGCTGTCATACTGTTTTCCAATGGGTCTCTTCTCAACAACACATGACAATAGAAGGTCGCTGGTCTCTTTCTTTTAGTTGTTTTTAATGTTCTGTTTCACTAAAGGTAAAAAAACAAACAAATAAAGGGTCCTTTTGCATTTTGTTTGCTAATGAAAACTGATCCTCTGTTTTGTCAATGTATTTTGCAAAGTTGCCCTACCTTTCATGTTTTTAAATTGTTTACATAGGTTGTATTTTAACAGGTTCAGTGGCAAACAAAAATTAGGCTGCACCAAACAAAAATGGATGGCGGAAAATGGGAAGTTGGGATGTGTCACAGTTATGACTTAAAAGTTGTTCATAGTGTAGAAGACATGTTTTATTATAACGCAGTGACAACATTTCGGCGATATATAAGCCCATTGCAGATACGGGAAGTTGCTTAAGACGATTAATCATCCCATAGCACTGAACCAGTAAAGGATAGGGGCGGGAGGGGAGAGCTGTGACTGACAGGTTATGGTGTCTGCCTCATGCTCAAAAGGTAACGGGTTCAATCTCATTACAGGGCTGGGAATTTACCCAGGGCCACCAGTGTCTAATTACATCACATGTCTCCTGATCTCTTAGGTAGTGAGGTCGGATATCCAACCTTCTCGGATAAGGGACGAAAAACAGGAGATCCTGGGTAAACGTTACAAATTCAATGGTTGTTGGAAATTGCAAAGAGTATGCTTTGAGGTTTGCCCTGGCAACATTGTTAGGAAAGAAAACCTACCCGCGGGTAGATAGAGTCCATGATCTTGGATGGAATCTGTCTATAGGAAGGAAACCTGGCACAGATGCATGCCGAAGTCTGACACGTAACACCTTTGAGGTGTGTAACTATGTGTGACACGTGTAACACCTTTGAGGTGTATAACTATGTGTGACACGTAACACCTTTGAGGTGTATAACTATTTCTGACACGTAACACCTTTGAGGTGAATAACTATGTTAGTTAGTTAGTTAGTCGCGGTTCCAACTTCACGGCAACGGGTCGTCCCCATATTGCTCCGTTCCTGTGCTAGTGAATATCACACAAAATGCTCCTCACTGCCCTATATGAACAATGGAATAGACAGGAGTATCGGCAAGTCAACAGCCCGCACAGGTACACTGTGCATAATGCCGCCGCCAGAATGCCAACACAAAAGTCCTCCATGAAAAATACAGTTCATCGTCGATGGAAACGGCAGTCACCAGAAAGACTTAATTGACCCGGGTTTTATCCCATATGGCTTGGTCTCTTTCCGCAGGGTGACCCACCGAAAGCGCCGCACAAAACACGAACTCCGTAGCTACAGCGCCGACTCCCAGGAGTCTCCTGAAAAAAGTACTGGTGAACCAAAAAGGCAAACCGGTCAATCCAGCAACAGCCGGCCGCCAGCGTTCCGAACATGCAGTTCACGCTAAAACCGCGGACCGATGCAAAAGCATTCCACACGAAATTCACAGCTCACAGTGTCGCGCCACGCACTCACTCAGTAGCAGGGCGACGGAACCATATCCCCCTTAGTCGCCTCTTACGACATGCATGGTAGGCAACAGTGTTACTATTCTTTGCTCCCCTGTATGGGCCCCGACAACACACGGGCGGAATAACTATGTGTGGCACGTAACACCTTTGAGGTGTATAACTATGTCTGACACGTAACACCTTTGAGGTGTATAACTATGTCTGACACGTAACACCTTTGAGGTGTATAACTATGTCTGACACGTAACACCTTTGAGGTGTATAACTATGTCTGACACGTAACACCTTTGAGGTGTATAACAGTATACTATAACTATGTGTGACGCAGTCCCTCGAAAGAGGATCGAGGAAGAAGGGGAAGAACAAAAATAACATCAAAGAGACAACTGCAGGAAAAATTATTCATAAACAATCGATCCATTTCTTTTCCAGGTGATATGCACCCTGGGTGAGACCTTGGAGCCGTTCGACAGTGATGGGGCTATCCCAGCGTTTGGTTTCGGGGACGCCTACACCAAAGACCACTCTGTGTTCTCTTTGAGGCCGGAAGTATGTGATGCAAGGACTAAAGTATTAAGATCATTTATATATATATATTTTTTTTTCGTGACATTTGGCTTGTTTTTGTACTAGATTTTATATCTACAGATAAGGAAAGCCATTTGTTTTAGCCACATAGAATATATTACTATTAGTATTACTGTTGTCGAGCTTCTGCCAGATGGCGAACTACTAATTTGACAAAAAATGTGTGAACTAACATACTTATTTATATTTTTTAAATCATGACTTACCAAACATAACTGCTTTAGTATATCACCCTGATCTGTGTGCTCATTGCTTTATTAGCTTTCAAGTTTTATTCGTGGGCTCTGACTTGAGTAGCACTAGTTTTGCTTTTGTTTTGTTTATTTTCACTTCTACTTTTGTAAAGAGTTGGTTTCATCCATGCTTTGCGTTTTTCTTCCTTTTCTCGAGGACTTTTATGCACGATTCGTTCCACATTTATTAATTGTAGTTTTCAATATCCCGTTCAATCCTTCTAGGTTATAATTGGAGTATATATTATACGGTATACTTAGTTTGTCGGTCTCGCTGGTCTAGAGGTTACAAAACGTTCTCCGTAATCTCGTATACTCTAGTAAATAAGGTGACGTTGCGCGAGAATCGGTAGTGGTTCTCTCCGCGTCGGTAACTTAATGGGGTACTGAGCCGGCCGCTCAGAAAGCAATGGCAAACTACTGAGCGTAATCTTGCAAAGAAATCAACAATCAGCTGAAAGATGCTGCTGTTGACAGCGATGTCCTGTAAAGGATATGAAAAAAAAAATAATACTTAGTTTAGCTTTTTGAATAACGAAGACACAAACCATATATCGTACGATTTATTGCCTGGTACATTTCGCTTAGTTTAGCATTCTTTTTGTGTATACGTTTTCATAGATTATGTATTTCAACATTATATTGATATATAAAAAGGTTAGTTGCATGGTCTTTACAGGACGCCGCAGTCAACCCCAGTATTTTTTTAAAAAGCTGTTTGTTATTTCCAAGCAAGTTTACGTCAGTAGTTTGCCATTTCTTTCTGAACGACCGGCACTCATATCATTTAACTGAAAACTAAGGTTGCCTGCTTCCAAATCGCCTGCAACTGTGTTTCGAACGCGGTACTCGGGATCTCCAATTACATCCGAAACTCCTTCACCACAGTGCCGTATTATTGATCTATAATGTAGGCATAATATTAATGAGGCTGTAACACGTGACTGAGAATGTGCATCCTGATTATCATATATTATATTTAGTTCAGCACTATATGTAAGCACTATTTAATACTTTAGCCTTGTAATGTCTCTTGTGCTTACTGTTAAGGGCAAGGCAAACACTTGGTCTCCTGGCACTTCCTGACTAGCCTTCACATACTTTAGGATATGGCATAATGAGATTAGGTTTCCCTTACTGACCATTTGTCTTCTTGCAAACAATTCATAGACAATTATCGGGTATCCTATTTTACCAGCTTGGGTCAACCCAGATTCGCACTGGTCGGGAAAAACAAAATGGAATCTTGTCACTGCCTAGTTAGAAGGTGCGCTAAGGTGCTTCTTAATTTGTCCAAAAGCAATTTCTTGATATGGGTCTGTGATGTGATAGGGGCATCACATTTTGTAGGCCTGAGTGCACAGAGGAATAGGTGACCAATCTTCCCCTTACTTAGCAGGTGACGAGTCCAGGCTACTCTAGCACCTATATTACTGTAGGTAAGTAAAATACCCTTTTGAGCGCATTGAGGCATATCATATTGGGCATACGGTGCTGGTCCTGTGTTTATAGATTATATGGCACTAGATGGGTCATGTGGTCAGTCTCACGATGGCCGATTTTACTGCCCAGAACACTTCCAGGTACTCACTTTACGCTGGGTCGACCCGAGAGCTCAGGTCAGTTGTAAAACAAAAATCCACGTCTCGAAGAGGATACGAACACATGACAATCAGGCTGGCGGGCAAACACGGCCAACCACAGGGCTACGGCAACTCCTATGCATCATCATCATCATCATCATCATCATCATCATCATCACAACCTTGCCAAGTGGCTTAGACATTCATGTCACTCTACACATCCTGCTGGATCAGTTCTATTGGCAGCATTCCTCCATATCATCGTCTTAGATCATCATGCAACATTTCTCATCCTGCCGCTGTCTTTTCTGCCACCGATATTTCCAGTTGTTACAATGTCCTCCAGTGCCTCTGTTTTCATTATATGACCAAAGAAAACTGTTTGTCACTGTCTTATAGTTATGTGATTAATGCATTTGCAGTACATTTGTTCAGCAGAAGTAGACACTCAAGGAAAAACAGAGAATATAACCAGGGAAACTGATCAAAAATAGTAATAGGAAAGTTTACACCATCATTACAGATCAAATAAGCTGATTAGGTTGAAAACTGTGAGGAATTTCTGAATAGACCAGAGTCAAAATACAAACTCACCATTCCCTTGGACCCGGCCCTTAGAAGTGGAGCTAAGCATCTACTGGGAAGCCACATTAAGAAGAAATTAGAACGTTATCAAATCTTGTCATCTGGTCTACATCCTACATTGTCCAGCAACTAACTGTGAACTATTTCAATCCAAAGCAACACAAGTTGTGTGATTAGCTATTCCTCTTCAATCCCAGCCATCACGAAATGTGTTCTTTTACATTTTACATTTGGTCAAAAAGTCGCTTAAAAGTCGACATTTGACATTTGATCAGAGTATAATAAAGAAATCTGGCCGGCCCAGTTGCCACTTGAACTGTGTATTTACCCTATTTGAAAGTCATGCCCCTGTGCTCTATATGTAGAGTGGTGGGGTATGGGTAACTCCTATCATAGAAGTAATGCACCCCTTTATCTCTGCTAGCAGGGTGGAGTACCGATTTAGACAAATACCGTATTTTTGTTTCATCATCATCATCATTGTCGTCGTTGTCATCATCATCATCATCATCATTCTGTGGCTTGTGCTGTGCAGAACTTGCCCTCGAAAAGTCTATTGCAGTCTCTCCGTATCACGACCTGAGGGACGGGACCTTTCTCCGCGGTGAAGTGATCAAGTCGACTGCCTAACGCCCCAAAGGTTTTGGGTTTGTTTTAAGACTCGGTTCAGGAATGTGATGTTTTCAGAGACACCAAGGGGTCATTGTTAGAACTACAGAGTTTGGGGAAGCTTTCAGTAGGCTGCTCTGCGGAAAGAGGCCAAGCCATGTAGGACAAAGCCCAGTGCAATAAAGTCACTTCTTTTATTAAAACTATTCTCCTCCGAAGTCGGAGAGTGTCTGCCTGTACGGCGAGGAACCACCAGTTTGCACACCAATAAGCCAGACATGGGACAACGGATACTCACGCAAACCTCAGTCCGGTATGACACCACACTGATATTGGACAACAGGATGCCTTCATCCGACATACAGGACTTCGCGTAGGAGCTCAAGCCAAAGAACACAAGGAATCAAGCAAGCATTAAAACTATTCAATCACCCCTCCATCATAAGCCAGATTTCTTACCCTGTTGCTGCCATATGTAAACTATCTATCACATCCTGAACTGTACACGTTTACTTTCAGGAAATCCCCGCAGGATTCAAGGAAGTGCTGGAGATCTACAACCAGATAACACCAAAGATTAGACTCGGGGGCCCAACCAACTTTGCTCCCCTCATTAATCAAGCTATTGAAATTGTCAAAGCAACCAATGCAGTAAGTTCCTGTGTACTCTTGAGTCACCAGACATTTGAGCGATTGACAAGTAGAAGTAAGGAATCTTATGTCATGTTACATGATGTATGAGGTATATGGTGCTACATATTTATTATTTTACACTGGATGGTGATGTGGCCAGTGTTATGATGGCTAATTTTTATTTATATGAGAAGCAGAAAAATAACAGAATAAAATGGAGTCGATTGTATGAAGAATAATAATGGGCTAGCCCATTAATTATATAATAGAAAACAGATTATAAGTATAATAATAGGGATTCCACATTAGTGAAATTATATGGAATATATTTGAAGTAGAGAAATAGGGAGTATACATTAATGGAATAATATGGAATAGAGAATAAACAAATTAATTCAGGAGAGCACATTAGTTGTATAACAGGATATAGATTATAAGTATTGTAGTAGGGATTACAAAATAGTCGAATAATTAAGAATTAAGTATGGTGACTAGAATAACAGTACATACATTATATGTGAAATAATAGGCAATGCAGCATTTTGGGGAATAATTGGAAATGAAATACCAGGCAGATTTAAAATGAAATATTAGTGGAATATTAACAAAAGAATTAGAACACACTGAAAACAGTAGTATCTATAGAATATTAGGAAGTAGGGAAATGTTGATAGGATAATAAGAAATTGAATATTGTGGAATAATAGGAAATATATTTGGAGAATGATAAGGATTTGAGCATTTAGGGACTATATATTGTCTCAGCATTAATGTGTAATACAATTGTGTTATGTTATACATCTGTTTCCAGTATCACATCCTTGTTATTGTGGCTGATGGGCAAGTGACTAATGAAAGGGCCACAACTGAAGCTATTGTAGAAGCCTCTAACTATCCCTTGTCAATCATCACTGTCGGTGTGGGTGATGGCCCCTGGGATACCATGGAGGTAAAGTATACATGTTTGGTTTGGTTTGTTAAAAATCTCTTTCTTTATACATGGATATTTCCATAAGTGCTCCAGTCTCCTCTCATAGATCACATAAGGAGAATCTCAGCACAGTGCACGAACTTTGTAGCAATGGCGAGAGTCCAAATGTGTGCATTGCAAATCAAACATGCTATATATTATTGTGGGTAACTTTCCAATTTTTGAAATTTAGCCTGAGAAGTTGCCTATTTGGCTTGCTTTTTTCGATTTCCAACTGCCAAGGGATTTATAACGTTTGCAAACATGAACACACATCCTCCGAGTATACCGCTCTAGTCAGAGAAGGTTAGACATCTGATCCACTACCTCAAGATCAGGTCCAGGGAAATATTATCCTTTTTTCCCCACAAATTCAAAAGATCAACACCATGAGGTCAACCAGGTCTGCTTGAACAAGAAGCTAAAAAAATCAACAACAATTTGAAGGAACATTTCAATGCATAAAAAAAAGGGTGTCAGACAAGGATGTGTACTGTCCCCCGGCTTAATTGCATTATTCAATGAGCATACAATGAAACCTACAGAAAATATACCAGGGATCACATTTGGTGTTCATAATATAAATAACTTATGTTATGCTAATGACATCATCTTGATAGCAGTAAGACAGAAGAAACTACAGAAAATGATAGATACAGTGTATCATACAGTGATTGCAGAAAGTGAGAGAACGGGCCTCAGTTTGAATAATAGAAAGACAAAAGTCATGGTAGGTTAAAGGAATGCATCATCATGTCTAAATGTATAATTAAAGTCAATGGTATTAATTTAAGTCAAGTATAGAAATTTAATGAGTACCTAACACTGACAGTTATAAAAAAAATTCTCGCATGCTGCATAGAACCAGTTTTAATACATGGCTATAAATCCTAGACAATTAGCAAACAAACAAATAAATCCCTTGAGGCATCAGAATTGTAGCTGTATAGAATAACCCAGAAAATTCTCTGAATAGGTCAAATGACTTCTCTAAATATATTTAAAAGGGCTAAGATGCAATTTAGTTTCCCCACATTATAAGAAAAGCAAAATTGGAACATATTGTGACAACTGGTACAATCTGTTAAAAGAGAGATAGATAAAGACAGCGAGAGAAGATTCTTGACACCATTTTGTTATGGCGAGGAAAGGTGTTAACACGTGAACTGATATCTGCTGTTGGAGATCACAAGTTGTGTAGAAGCATGGTTGCTCATGCTGTCCAAAGATTATTCAGCATTCTTCTATAAACCCACATCTCTAGAGCTTCTATGGCATTTTTTGCATGTTTTTACTAATTGTCCAGGATTCCTTCCATATGTTAAGACTGGTTCTATGTAGCATGCAAGTATTCTCTTTCTAACTTACAATGACAAGGACTTATTGCATAAATATTCCTCATTTGATAGAATGCAGTTTCTTGTCCTATTCTGTTCTTTATTTCTGTGATGAATTTTCCTTCTGATGTTATCCATGTGAGTTAGTTAGTTAGTTAGTCGACAGATCATCCTCATTGCACATCGAACCATTCAGTCCATAAGTGCTCGGATCCCCTCCTCAGCAAATCCCGCAGCGTGTAGTGGCTAACGACACCAGTTCTGTGTTGGTTTATCAATCTTCTTTGATTTCCTGCGTAGTGTTCTTGTTTGGCCACCCCTCTTTTAATTTGCTGTTCTTGCAGTCTGGCCATGGTTGTAGATTCACAGTCATCACTTGGTTCTCGCAAAAGTCTTACTTCTCGTAGAGCATTCAGAATGTCAGCCTGGTCCATGGCGCGTCCACCCTCCACAGTAGCGTTACCTGCGAGCTTGTCAGCCCGCTCATTCCCTTGTACTTCCCGCATGCCCTGGCACGAAGATGAAACTAATCTTTGCCAGCCGAGACCGCTCCAGAGACAGCAACCATTCTCTTCGGATCCCCCCCATCTCTATCCTCTTGAGCATGTTCATTGAGTCGCTAAGGAAACATGCCCTAGTGAATGTCTGTGTCTCGAGCCATGTTATTGCTTTACTTACTGCCATGACTTCCATAGTCAGGCTACTTGTGGTCTCAGCAAAAGCACCAGAGTCCTCCTTCACAATTCTCCCTCCGGCCTGAGCCGTAAAGGCCCATGAGCTTCTCACATGTCGGACGACCGACCCATCTGTGTAAATGACAGCATCACCGTCTAGCGAATTCTCGAAAATCAACACTTGTACTTCCGCCTCCACAGCTGCCGGGTTTTCTTGTCTGCATTTTCTGTCTAGTTGGATGCAAACTGAAAAGGATGTGCAGAAATCTGTTGGCACTTGTACCCACTCCTCACCAGGTTCTAAGTCCTCAAGTGAACACATCTGTTGAAGAATGTCTTCGGCTTGACCCATCCACGACCGTCCTCTTTTTAACCTGCTGCCCTTCACCTTCATAATTTCACCATGCAGTGGATGTTGTGTGTTTGCGTTAACTCTGAGGTAGGCATGAGCTCTGCAGACTTGTATTCTGTCTTCAATGGTTGGAAAATCAAGAAGGTAGTGCTTCGCCCTGCATGCTGTATCTCTTGTACATCCAAGAATAATGCGCATAGCTTCATTCTGTATCCTTTCCATCCTTTCTATCTGCTTATGGCTGAGAGTCAGGATTGCCATCACATACTCAAAAACAGGCATGACCAGCCCTATGTATAGAAGACATAGATGGCGCTGCTCACAGTTTGCTGCCGCCATCACCCGCATTGCAGCCAACCCCCGCTTGGCCTTTGTTATCACCTGGTCTATGTGCTCATTATAAGCAAGGCTTCGATCAAACCGTATCCCCAGGTAATTCATTGCCTGCGTTCTTTCCACCGTCTGTGAACACAGATTTACGGTTGGCGTTGGAGTGTTGACAATATGATTATTCAACAAGAACCAAGTCACTTATCCATGTTTCTAGATATATGAATTTCTGCACTTGCCCAAAAATAACACTATTTACTTTAATGTATATTTCCACCAGTCTGTTACTTTGATAACACCATGCCTTCTGTGTTCCAATTATTCAAGTCAAGTACCATTTTTCTTTCACTTTCTACAACCACTGTATCTATCATTTCCTGTAGCTCCTTGTGACATTTTATTGAGGTAATATTTTAATGATAAAGTCAAGAAACTCTGAGTAGTAAAAATATTATGTTGAGTATGTTTTGTTTAAATGAAAGAATAAAATCATACAAATGTTAACTAACAAAGCACTGATCCAATAAATGGTTATCATCATATGCTTGCTATTATGACTGAAGGAATAAAGATGAAGACAATATGCCAGTTAGCAACTGTGAACTTGTGTTCATTTAATTATCAAACACTTCATTATTAACATAATTTTTCATTATAATTTCAGGTATTTGATGAGAAGTTACCAGTTAGGAAATTCGACAACTTCCATTTTGTTGATTATGCCAGAGTGACAAAGGGTGTCGACAACCCCAATGCTGCATTTGCTATTCATGCCCTGAAAGAAATCCCTGACCAGTACAAAGCAATCAAGAAATTGAAACTTCTTTAGTGTTAGCAACTTTATAACCTTATTATTATGGAGAAATATAAATTGTTGTGGAACCCTTGAGGTCACTGAAACAGCACATAAACAAATTCAGACGTATTGATTGGCTTTTATAGAAGTAGAGTACAGAAGTAGAGATTACATGACACACTAGACAACGTAAAAATTAAAAGCCATAGTTACTATACTGGGTTTTATGTCTGTGTCGTACGTTTACCACATATGAACCGACCATTCATGCTCTTTCAAAATAAAATACTTATATTAATGCATAGGTCATATGTATTTATTTACTATATTTTTAATAAAATGTCAAAAATTATGAACAAATATAGTGGATAGTGCTGACAAAAATCAAATTCAACAGCACTTCAATCAAGCATATTTGTCAATTATAAATGAAGAAATGAATTTGTTGGTGAGTTAATTGCGCCAGATTATCAAAATGGACTATCACTATCACAAACCGAACAAGTGCCTGGGTACTGAGATAATTGTTCATAGTATATTAGACCTAGCATTACAGTCTGACACATTTGTGTGTTTGTTATTTGACATGGTTAATATACAATTCTGAGACCTATGATGCAATTTCAATGGCTAGGTACAAATTATGTCCATATTTCATAGTTGTGGGTTTAGGCGGGTGACCATCTTGACTAATGACGACAACATCTTCAGGGGTGTCGAGTTGGCCATACGTCAAAGTAAACATATTCTTACAGTAAGGCGTTGTTGTCATTTAGAGACAACAGGTTCAATTTCTTTGTTGTCTAGTGTGTCCTATTTCTACTTCTTTATATTTCCTTCTATAAGCACTAATCAATACCTGTGAATTTGCTTATTATTGTCACCTGAGTGAGCTATGTTCATTAAAGCTCTGAAGTTCAGTAATCTCAACTAGTGAGGTATGCTTATTACAGATCTGAAGTTCTGTAATCTGGTGACAAACTGGAAATCTGTTTAGCTCTTAGTCTATAGAATACTACCTCAAGTGGCACGCATTTGACCCAAAAATACTAGAAGTCAGTTCCATTCGTACCAGTATTATTCCCAAGTCAACTGAATAATTTAACTGAACTTTTGAAAGTCGACTTCAAAAGTAACAGTGTTTGAAACACTCACCATGGACAAAGCAGACATACAGAAGGCTATCTACGAATGCCTCATAGTCAAAGACACAAAAGTCAAAATATTATATTCAAGGATACTCTAATTAGGAGTTATGCATAGGTCTGGTACGGAAGGACATATTAGATGGTGAAGCTGACACATTCACAACCAGTATGTCAGTGGATGATTAACCTCTACATCTTGCGACAGTTGCTGTGGGAGTATGTATGGGTTTGCCAGGAATGTTAAGATGTCTTGCATCAGTCAATTCATCAATCAATAAGTAAACTACATTAGATCCATCTATCAATTATTTACCCCCTTTTTTGCATATCCTATTTACAGGATATTGCAGTCAACACCAGCATTTTTCAGCTGCTGTTGATGTCTTGGCAAGTTTTACGTTCAGTATTACCCCTTCTACTAATGTAAAATCCAAGTAGGTGAAAAAAACATCCAAAATAAATGGGGAAAACATCCAATAAATAACATTCGTAAGCAGGTGAATCGGTACAACTATCTTGGAACAGTCATTATAGGTATTTTGTTGTTGCTTTTGATAGCTTTTTTGTTGGTGTGTACGTTTTCCATCTTGCAAAAGGCTGCACTTGCCATAACAATTGTTTTAATCTCTACAAAGTAATATTCCATAAGCAGACAACCCAAAAATCTGATCTCAGTGAAAATATGGTTTCTGAAGAAAGTGCAACAATTATCATGGACGAACAGAAAAATAGATGAAGAAGTGCTTTAAGAGGAAGATGAAAACTGTAAACTTATTAGAGAAATTAGACGTTGATAAGATTTTCAGAAATATACTTGAAATGGCAACAGGCAAACTGAATGGGAGAAAATAGGAGAAAGACAATGAGGTAAATACAAAGATGGGTTGGTCAAATGGCATAACTGGGACAAAGACACAGGCCTGGTTCGATACTCAATGATCGTGCAAGATGACAAACAACGATTGCCCACGCTTATCAACATGGTATGGCACATGATGATGATGATGATAACAGAAACAGCCAGCATAGTGAATTTAGATCAGAAACAAGCTGTACCATGTATGGGGAGTTCATGATTGAATCATTTGATGAACATATCTTGTTGCAGAAATACATGAACAGCTGTATTTATATAAGCAGTAATGTATGTAACTTATAATCAGCGCATGCCTTTGTTCAGTACGATTGTGTTCTACAAAAACACAAACAAAGTATACAAGTTGTGATGCTTTTCATTACAAGTGCTCTTTTTCAAATGTCTTGTAATCTATATTGTATTCATGTTGAACCTTATAATCAACCTTTTAATTCTCTTATTTTGGTTTGTGTTTATAAAATATATTCTAAAATGTGATTTTATAATATACTCTTTGCTATTCTTGTAGCAGACATTTCTTAAAAGAACAAAATCGTATAATTTTCTTTCATTACATTTTTGTGCACATTTCATCCTGCATATTCATAATATTGCAGGTAAACAATTTTTCAGCCGTTTTAAAATTATTTTATAATTATACTTGACTGCTACTGTACATTCCTTTCTGCAAATTTTTATTTTGTCGTGATTTGTGGTGAAAACAGATTTTGCTAGTGAAATAGTGTAAACCAGTCAATCAATTTGTGGTGAAACAGATTTTGCCAGTGAAATAGTGTCAACGAGTCAATCAATTTGCTAGTGAAATAGTGTAAACCAGTCAATCAATTTGTTAGTGAAATAGTGTAAACCAGTCAATCAATTTGTTAGTGAAATAGTGTGAACCAGTCAATCAATTTGTGTTGAGATGAGCAGAGTCAAGAGCTGACACCATTGCACTCAGGGAACTCCCATAAGCGCTCAGTCCTCATCTTCACCAGCCAGCAAAGAGTTCCAATACTAATGGTGCCAATTTCAATCTGATTATATATCCGTCTTGCTTTACCTCTGAGTGACGACTATCGACCAGATCTTCTGAACACCCCCATCTGCTGCATTCTCTCTAGACCATGATAGATCAATCAATTCGTTAAACAGTCTGTCTGTCTGCCATACTACTCTTGATTAGATATTGATATTTGGTCAAAATTTGTTGTTAACCATTAGAAGAGAAGTGAAAACTTTAGACTAGTGGAAACATGTTCAAGGATACAGCACAATAAATACTGGGAGCCACAGTGACGTAGTAGCTAGACGCTTACATACTAGCCCGGTGGGCGTGGGTTTGAATTTGCAATAATGCAGATTTTCTAATTGGCCTATGCTCCCGTGTTGACCTAGCTAAAATGAGTACCAAGAAATGTATGGGGAAATGAAGGCAACTAGCATGATGTTGAGCGCATGACCTGGAACACGAGAGGTACATCGGGAAAACAAGGTGCCTCGTCAGCCAACACAGAACTGGAACTATTAGCCACCGAACGCTGATGCATATGCTGAGGGGACGATCTGAGCACCTATGGACCTGTCCGGAGTGCAATGAAGATACCCCAACTGATAACTGATAACATGACACGGAATGCAGATTGGTTTATAGAAATATGGGTCTAGTATCATATTTCCATTAGGTCTTATGCTATGTAAAGTGTATTTGAATTACCGATGTTGAATATTAAATACTACTGGATAGGAGTCAGAACCAAGACGATTGCATATATGTGATTTTACACTGGAGAACATCGTGACAACTGGAAAGATTGAGGGGAGGAGAGGCAGAGACAGATCAAGATGAATGATACTGGATGGATTGAGACGGTCGCATGGAGGAATATCATCAGCAGAGTTGATTCAGAACACCAAAGACCAAGATCTGTGGAGAGTCATGAACGCCTACGCTAGTTGGCAGGGCACTTGATGATGATGATATGTGATGTCACCATGGTGAATATACAGAAACAGCGCTGCACATTTTGTAAGGGCAAATAGTGCAAAAAGCCTACAGCCCACAAAGTAACCCAGTACAAGTAGTAAAAGCCTCACCTGTGCACAGGGTAAAAGGAGTTACGACAGAAAACAGAGAGGTTTTGGTGGTCAATCTAAGCCTGTTTTTAGAAAGAAGGCTAAAACCACAAGGAAGATTGTGCTGTGTATGGAATGTACAGAATGCAATACACAAAACAGCATCCCATCCAGCGATGCCAGCATTTCGAGTTGGGAGGTCATAAAAAGAGAAAGGGCCAGATGATGATGTTCTAGGCTGCATAAGAACCAATACCATCATACAAAATAACACGTGTGTCAGTTACAAAAGAAAAAAAAATATGGTTGTGATGAATGAATTCAAATTTAATGAAATGCTTATATTCTTTCGACTCTGTGGCGAAAGGGTTACGAATGCAATTCACAGTCCCACATACCGCATTCGAAATACAGCTTTGAGCTATTTGGCAACAGACAGCATTGCGTTGGTTTTCATACAATGGTATGAGTGTCTGTCATTCAGAAAGCAATGGCAAAAGACTGAACATAAACTTGCCAAGAAATCACAGTCAACAAATGCTTGGGTTGACTGCAATGTCCTGTAAAGGATACGCAACTAACTTTTTAAAAATATTCTTTCAATGTGTATTTTTTCAAAAGATTAGAACAGGCGCCTGGTTTACTTTTAAGATACTTTTTTTTATTTTTTTTATTTATGTGATGGTTAGGATGTATTCTTTGTATATTCTTTCATAGCAACAAACAAGTGTTAAAAGCTTCTTGGAAAATGTTCTTCAATTTTATCAGCAATAGATAGCTTCAATGTCAAACCTGGACAATGAAAGGAAAAGAGAAAAGAAATATTATAACAATGGAAATGAGATTCCTGACAAGAATACTCAGTGTATCAAGAAGAGAGAAAATCAGAAATGATGAAGTCAGGACTTAAGTGGTAAATTTCAAAAGAAAACAGCAAGGAAATGGTTTGGCCACATAACTAGGCTACCAACTGACAATATACCAAAACAAGCACTGGTGTACAGACCAAATGGAACCAGAAGAAGAGGCTGATCATGTAAATGATGGACAGAGGGAATAACAGAGTCCACTGGAATCTCAATACATGAAGCCCATAAACTGGCACCCTCCCACTTGTTATGCTTCATCTCGACACTGCAAGGTACAAGAGGAACTAGATGAGATGATGATTATGAGATAGAGAACTAAAAGAGAGAAAAAAATCTTGCAAGAGATATGAGAAGCTGTTGTGATTTGAACCTAAGACTGAAATAGTAAATACCTTGGCACGAGCATTAACCCTCTGTTCACCAAAAAGCCCGCTCTTGAGGACTATGGGTAATTGTGTTTTATACAATTTTTTTCCCCCATATCCTATTTACAGGACATCGCTGTCAACACCAGCATTTTACTGCTGTTGTTGATGTCTTGGCAAGTTTTACGTTCAGTAGTTTGCCATTGTTTCTGAACAACTGGCTCCCATACCAACACGTTAAAACTCCAGCGCGAGACGGTCTGCTGCCAAATGGGATGCTGCTGTGTTTTTAATGTGTGGTAAGCGGCTCACAAATCGTGTTCGCAAGCCTTTAGGCCATGGGGACTGGCCTTATACAAATAATAGATCAAAATATTGATCATTCATTCAATCATTCATTCATTCATTCAGCAGTATGTCCCTTGCAGAACCTCGCTCCCATAACAACCTTCCGGAAAACTTCTCTGTCATAAGCAAGATATTCCGCGTCCGATACACCCATCTGGAGATCATCTGCCACATCCTGCATCCATCTTCTCTTTGGCCTTTCCTCTTCCTCTCTTCTCGGGCATATACCCCTCCATTATTGTTCTCTCCAAACTTTCATGATGTTTCAAGTGAACAAAATATTTCAATTTTCTTTGAGTTAGTTATCGTCTTTAGTAGCCAACCTTCTTCAATATTCAGATCTTGTCGTACTGGATGCATTGTTTTCTCTTCTGTATCCAAGACATTCTTATAACCCATCTATAACATTTATATTAAAAGGCATTTATGCATTGCTCAGATTGTTTAGTAAGTGTCCAGGTCTCAGAGGCGTATGTTTGATCACTCAATGTTTTGTATTAAGATGTGATAAATGTAAACAATGAAGGGAAGATGTCATCATGACATGGACAAATAACATGCATTAATACATTCAATTAGAGATTGGAGCATGAATTGATACTTTCAGTTAGAGATTGGAGCATGAATTGATACATTCAATTAGAGATTGGAACATGAACTGATACATTCAGTTAGAGATTGGAACATGAATTGATACATTCAGTTAGAGATTGGAACATGAATTAATACATTCAGTTAGAGATTGGAACATGAATTGATACATTCAGTTAGAGATTGGAGCATGAATTAATACATTCAGTTATAGATTGGAGCATGAATTGATACATTCAGTTAGAGATTGGAGCATGAATTAATACATTCAGTTAGAGATTGGAACATGAATTAATACATTCAGTTAGAGATTGGAACATGAATTGATACATTCAGTTAGAGATTGGAACATGAATTGATACATTCAGTTAGAGATTGGAGCATGAATTAATACATTCAGTTAGATATTGGAACATGAATTGAAACATTCAGTTAGAGATTGGAACAAGTGGAGCCAGTTGACAAGCCACTTGATCAGGATGGTGATAAATGAGAATAAAACGTTATTGTAAAAGCATGTAACATAAAGTAAATAAACAGAAAACAAAAATATGTGGTAAGCACATTTTTTTTCAGATCAAGATTTTTATACTAAGCCTCAATAGTGTACGTATACATGACATTTGCAAAAAAAAATTCTTTAAATTTGAAATACGTAATTTGTCATTTGTTTTTGTTCTTTTTGGACAATGCCTTTCTTTTAAAGGATATGCATGCTTTCAAACAATGATATATTAAAAATAAAAAAATACGTAGAGAAATAATAAAGTTGAACACAATATTAAAAGTGATTATGTAAATAAATGGGGAAGGGCTGTGTGTTTATTTTTTCCCCTGAATTGTGCCATTTTTAAAGTATAAGAATTAGAATTGTTGAAAATGAATTTAGTTTATTCTTTCATTTGCATAATGGAAGATTCTTGAGCACTTCACATGTTATGTTATTTTATTTTATATGTTGATATCACTTGATGTTCTGTACATCTATAATTAGCTAGAATTGTTAACTGAATAACAAAAAGAAATTTTAAAAAATTGCCTATCCTTTTCATGATTGCTTGGTGTTACTTGAAACAAAATGTGATCTTCATAAAATTAAAGCATTTATAGACTTCTAGAATGAGCCGCTGGCTAGATGATGCATACCCACCCACATACCTGCCAGTCATTTATGTGTTAACTCGAAAAATATTTTTTTCAAATATTTTGGCTGTTAAACTCATTTTGTTCCTGGCAAGTTTTGATTTTAGCAGCAATAACTGTGTGTATTTAAAGATGACAACTGAATTATTATGTAAGATTGAAGTTAGGTTACTACTGAACAAAAGGTTGTGTTAAAGTTATCAATAGTATGGTCTTATTTAACGTGTACACAGTGACAATAATAGAACATCTTGATGGAAGGGACAGAAGATTGTCCTTTGCAGATGATATTCTGGTATAGAGACAGGGAAGAGACAGAAATGAGATAGTAACTCACTGCAGAATGAACTGCAGATGTGAAGTTAAACCCTCACATATTCTAGCCATGACATGTGAGGTCAGGTGGCCAATTCCTTACCTTACCAGATAATTCTCAGACATGAATATAAAGAGGATCAAATTTCCATGCCATCCTGGCACAGTGGAGATATGGTGTTAGGCTGATATTTTCTTGACCAACTGGTAATCGATGAGTAATGTGGTTTTTTTTCCATACTGCCTGCCTTTTTCTCTATATTTTCTGGAACCAATTTTATTAACCCAAGAGCTTTGCGACCCTGCTCCTCATGGAGGATTTGAACCTAAGGCTACCTGACTGGCAGTTGGGTACACTACACTGCTATGGCTGCTTTGTAACAGTGATATGGTTTATTTCACTCCTTTTTTAAAATTGTTCCTCATGTGCAGGGAGTGTGTAACCTCTAGTTACGCACTTCAGAGGTCAGAGTGTCCAACTTCAGCATGCATTTGTGTCGGGTTCACGTCTGTAGGACAGATTGCATGCAAAGCTGTGTGGGCTCCGTTTACCCATAGGTAAGTCCTGGTTCCAATGTTGTCAGGGCAGTGGTCTTGCAGCCTACTCTGTACAATAATTCCATGGCATTTTTAACATGCATAATTTGATGGTATTGTTGTTTTGCCCTTATCCAGGAAGGACAGGTATTCAATCTTAGTACTGTTGCTACGACCAAGTGCAGATTCCAATGCACTCTGAGCACAATAATAGGTTGACAGAGAGAGCATATATGTTGATGGTTCTTGCTAAGCATTTGTATGCATGACTTTATCATTTATCATTCATTTATAATTACATATAACATTCACAAAACCTCAGATTTATAGTTTATTTATATTTTTGTTATAAATGTGGCATTTATGGAATAGCCAATCATTTTAAACTTCATTTCCACATTAACCAATAAGATACTTTCTTCTTTTTCCCTGTTAGACAGAATTGTGTAATATCACCCGATCAGTTTAGTTTGTATAGCGAAATAATAATGAGATCCATAAAAGACTGCCAGAAATATCAGTTGGTGGGCAGAATGTAAACAACCTGCATCATGCCATGATATGGTTTAGGTTGATGAAATAAAATGCAGTTACAAGAAATAATAGAGTTAATTTTAACAGAAAGTCAGAAGAAAGGACTTAATCTGAATAACAGAAAAGCAGCAGCAAATGGTAACTGTAAAGAAAATACGTCTTTTCAAATGCAACATTAATGTAAGTGGAACCAACATGAAACAAGTCAATGTATTTATTTATTTGGGTACTTTAATAACAGATGTGTTAAGGAAGTTAAATATAAAATAGTACAAACAAGTGCAGCATGTCTCAAGATAAAGAATATTCTCTGCAATGTATCTTTGTAAACAAAACATGAATTCCCACTTTGCTGGCCTCATATTTTGGTGGTATATTCAGTGATATAAACTCTACCAAAAGCAAGTACAGACTTCTGTTCATCAGAAACAGTTCCCCCTTATACAAATGCTTTTACCTCGTTAATTTCTTGACATTATTTGTGGATGGGTTCACCGGCCCACCCGGGTTATAACTCCTGGGTGTCTTTCTCCTGTCATGCATTGGTTTGCTGATTTCCAGCTTCAAGACATGTTAATCGTTTTTCGCACTTATCACACAAACGTGCTGCTGTGTGAGTTTACCCACAAGCCATGCTGCCCATTAGGAGGCAAACAGTGTAAACCCAGTGCTGACTAAATTACCACAGCACCTTCTGTTTGATTGTGAGGCCATCTTCTTTCCCCTGACCATGTTGCTTGTTGCCAGCTTCACATCAGCTGTTCGCTATACACCAGTAGACATTGTCACGATGCTGTCTTCTATGCACTCCATTCACCGCTAAGGGAGCTGCACTCCTGCATGTACCCAGCAGAAGCCAGCTCTTCCTCTGGCCTAATTTTATTGCTGACTTGTGCTCTACTCCCCTTTTCCTTAACTCTCCTGCACAGCGCAGCCCCCCCCCCCCCACAAGACATCTTGTACCACAGCGCACAGCGAGGCTCCCACAAGACATCTTGTACCACACACCCCCCCCCCCCCCCCCTTCCAAAAAAAAAAAACCCACCAAAAAACATCTTGTACAACGGTGCACAGTAAGGCACCCAAGATATCTGTTTCCTAAATTGCAGAGGTTGGACTGCAGAAGACATTTCCCGATCCTAGTCATAGCTACATTGTGTTCTACCAACCACACCGACCACAGCTTCTCAGATTCATATTGAAGACAGATTCTCATTTTAGCAGCCTCAGGGTTTGATGATTTATTCATACTTATATATAGCATAACAGGCATGGAATGTTTACAAAACAAGCACAGAATAAAACACAACATAAGCATGACTGTATTGTAAATAAGTTTGATCACAACGTGGCATTACTACTTGGCTGTCATTACTTTGTAAGAAAAAAAATTATCAATATTAAATTATGTTGGATATTGCGATGATTGCAGCAAAATAGCAATGTAATAAATATATCACATCTGCTGGACGGATAACATACACTAAATATGCAATGTTTATCATGAAAACATTACTAATACTGTTTGGATGCATTTTTATTAATTGGTACTCGAGCAGAACAGGTCTAAAATTTTAATACAGAACCACCAATGTGGAACTCATGATAAGAACTAAACAAATTCAAGTGAATCAAGAGGCGAGGAAAGATGCAGATTTAGGATAGGACACACATTGTAAAAAAAGCCTGTTAATAGTATAACTAGAACATCCTTTCTCTGCAACCCACAAGGCAAGAGAAATAGAGGGCAGCCTCAACACACAGAGAAGAAAGTTAGAGGCTGATGGATAATAATCAGGAGGAGCTGCAGGGAGCAGCAGGTGGCGTGTCGTGAGGTGAAGGGCCCTATGCTCTGTTAGGGAGCTGCAATAGTGTAGTAGCTAGACATTGGCCTGCCAGCTCAGCAGTCATGGATTCAAATTTGCTTGGAGGCAGATTTATTCAGTTGTAATGGGCTCCCTGGCTGACCAGTCTAACATGTTCACTGAGGAGTTTCTTAGAAAGTAAAATCAGACAGTACGATGTTGGTAACGTCACCCACCAACTGACGACTAGTTCATACACATGTATGTCTACCACCATATGCCTGATGTGTTTGGGGTGTGAGTGCCCTTGACTTGACTTTCACTATGCTCTGTTGGAGGATAATGGAAAGAGGAGAGAGAGAGAGAGAGAGAGAGGGGGGGGGGGAAATATGCGTGAATAAATGTATTATTATCACTATATAAAGTTTACAAACATCTTATAGTCAAAGAGAATATTTACGAAAAAACCCCCCCAGAGATATTCATAAATAAAATAAGTAGACAGCACATATAAAATAAATTGAGAGAATTAACACACAAACACATGTGAGTGCAAGTGCACCCATGCACACACACACACACACACAAGATTATGAATAAAATAACAGAGGAAACATAAAATAAACAGACAAAAAATAAAATAAACAGACAGAATATGTTAAATAAACAGCAAGAATGTGTGTAAAAATTATTTCTGTAAGGCTAATAATATTTATTAAATTGTATGATATAAAATCAGAATATACATGGACAGAGTATATAAAATACACAACACTTCAGTAATTGTTTGAGTAAAACTAACATCTGTTAATAAATTAATATAAAAATTACTATAATATATGATATAAAAACGCCAAATAATGAGTTACTATGACAATTATTAATTTGGACATACTGAAAATGATGTTGACTTCTTGTCCTTGACTTGAGGACACACATTACAAATACAGAAATCGGGGTGGTTTTGCCTAATGGCAGGGGACATGTAACAGGGAAAGCTAATCCACTTGCAAACATTAGTCCAGTGCACACACTTGTTGAGGCATCTACTAGTACTACTAGTACTGTGATGAACATAATACACTTTTATAATATATGACAAAAATTATGATGGCACACGTGCAATTTTCACACGGACCAAACTAATATGTCATGATACTCACGTAGCAAATATCAGAGCATCACCTGTGAGATACTGGCTAACTCATTCTATCCACGATTGTTGCCTATTTAAAGTAACTCTTTATAGCTTTCTAATAATAACTGCATGGGTTCTTCATTCTTCTACTCTATTCAGCAGATCTTCAAGGGGGGAAAACCATTAGAAATCAGCAGATATTCAAAGGGGAAATAACCACAATGAAAACATGAGCACATTAATGTAAATGAGGCTACATACACAATAGACACGATCACAGGATGAAGCCAGATTTCTTTGGTAAGCCCTTAACCAAGGGGTTTACGGCAAGAAGATCAACTTCACTGAACGAGTTTGATCCCAAATGGCTGGGCCTCTCTCTGCAGAGAAGCTAACTGCCTGTTGAAAACGTTGCATAGAGCATAAACTCTGCAGCACCTGCAATGACCACTAGGGGTCTCCAAAAATATACACTCGTAATCTAAATCAGCAGAGTCTGAAAATGAACCCAAACCCTTCTAATTAGAGGACATATAGCTTAATAACTTCACCACAGAGACCAAATTATCAAGAATGAGAACACATTATTTGATGGCCGGAATTAATAAGAATGTGAAGGAGGACTCTGGTGCTTTCACTGAAACCACAAGTAGCCTGACCATGGAAGTCATGGCAGTAAGTAAAAGTAAAGCAATAACATGGCTCGAGACACAGACATTCACTAGGGCTTGTTTCCTTAGCGACTCAATGAACATGATCAAGAGGATAGAGGAGGGGTCGATCCGAAGAGAATGGTTGCTGCCTCTGGAGCGGTCTCGGCTGGCAAAGATTAGTTTCATCTTCGTGCCAGGTCATGCGGGAGTACAAGGAAATGAGCGGGCTGACAAGCTCGCAGGTGAGGCTACTGTGGAGGGCGGACGCGCCATGGACCAGGCTGACATTCTGAATGCTCTACGAGAAGTGAGACTTTTGCAAGAACCAAGTGATGACTGTGAATCTACAACAATGGCCAGACTGCGAGAGCAGCAAATTAAAAGAGGGGTGGCCAAACAAGAACACTACGCAGGAAGCCAAAAAAGATTGATAAACCAACACAGAACTGGCGTCGTTAGCCGCTACACGCTGCGGGATTTGCTGAGGAGGGGATCCGAGCACTTATGGACTGAATGGTCCGATGTGCAACGAGGATGATCTGTCGACTAACTAACTAACTAACTATTAATAAGAATGAGCAAAGCCCACATCAGGTCTTGTTACTCGTGACTGAAACAATTAATGAGTCAGATTTTTCATAAAACAACTGCTATTTCATGTGGTCTCAAAACATTTTTGTGTGCATATTTTGTAACAACTTACATTCATTTTATAAAGTAAAATTTACCTCAGAATAAAAAAACATTAATCGGTACCTCCATGTAGGATGACCACTTGCCAGACTGGCTTGCAAATAAAAAAAAATAAATATTCAAATACATTTCTAGTTTCCCCTGTATAGATTTTCTGTAGTTTTTTGTACACCAGGCCTGTAATATTTCAAAGACTGTTGCTTTTTCACATCAGATAATAAATCTGCTTGGGAACATTCCTTGACAGGCTGTGGCTGCTGTTCTTGTGAGTGTAATAATGGGTGTTCCAGTTTCTGTGTATTTAAGTTGTTGTTTTTACCATCTGTGGGTGGTGCCATGCCAATATTGATGATGGGTAGAGAGTTCATGATGCAGACCCGTTTGCTTTTCTTTGAGCTTGGAACTAGAAAAAAAAAAAAAAAAAAGAAAACAGCAGAGCTTCATAACAACAGAAAAAACTTCTTAAATAATCAAAATAACTTAAAATTAGCAAGATTGAAGATGTGCAAATATATACGCAGTAAAAATATAGAATAATGGACAGAGATATAGACAGTAGAATGAAACAATGGAAAGGTAAGCAAGAGACACAGGAAAAAACATAAACCAAGAAAGATAGTTTGCAAGGCAAAGGATGAAAAATGATGAACGTAAAATAAAAGAAAGGCAATGAATAGCAAGAATACAATAATACAGGACATGCAAATAAAACAAATAAAACAGAACTGTCTTGATAGCAAACAATCAGACAATGATTAATACTAAAGGGATAGGAAGAATAAAAATAGTAAGACAACTAAAGTATTGTAATAATAAAGAAATGGATTAAACCTATATGCAAAGTGCAGAATATGACTGAGATATTAACATCCAAAATACAAAAACTATGATAATTAGTAGTGGAATGGAAAGGTCAACAATGAACATCACAGGAAACTGGGAGATACTAGAACAAGTAACAAGCTTCTCCTATCTTGGACATGTAAAATCAGAAGATGGCAGAAGTGAAACAGAAATCAAAAAGAGTATATGAATGACCAAAAATGATTTCAGCAGCATGAAATCAGTATTAACATCTAGAGAGATTAACAACACATTAAAAATGAGAATTGTCAAATGCTACGTATATTCAATGCTACTGTATGGCGCAGAAGCCTGGACATTGAACAAGCAATCAGAAAGTCGAATAGAGAGAGGCCTTGGAGATGTGGATATACAAAAGAATATGCCGTATTTCATGGAAACAAAAGCAATCAAATACAGAGGTTCTAGAAAAAATTAAAAAAAAAGTTCATGAAAGAAATAAAAAAGAGGCAAGTGAAATATTTCGGCCATATTAAAAGACATCCCACTCTTATAAAAACCATACTGGAGGGCAAGGTTTAATGCAAGCAAGCAAGAGGTAGACAACGATACAAGTGGGAAGATAACACCAAGAGACGGACGAACATCAATCTGACAGAATGTACAGTCAGGGCGAGAGACAATGTTGGAGATACATTGCAGCCAACCTTTATTGTGGAGATGGCACCTGATTGATTGATATGCACAGTTAAAGTCTGTTGTATAAATTTTGGGCTAGTAAAGATTAATGGAAACTGTACCACAGAGCTATAAAGACAAAAACACAAACTTTATTTCATCAAATTAAGAACACCTTATACTAACAGAGCTATAAAGACAAAAACACAAACTTTATTTCATCAAATTAAGAACACCTTATACTAACAGAGCTATAAAGACAAAAAAACAAACTTTATTTCATCAAATTAAGAACATCTTATGAAAGTCCTTGTCATTAATTAAGATGATGATGAGAAAAAGTGATAGACAGAGATTGAAGAAAAAAAAAGAAAACTATAAAAGAAAGAAGGAAGAGATAGAAAAAATTAGAAGAAGGAAAGAAAGAGTAAACAAAGAAAGACTGAAACTTTAACTGAGTTTATAAATATGAATGACTGAAGCATGTTATATTCTCATCATGTAGCAGGTCTTTCACAGAACGTCGCTCTCATGGTTTCTCTTGCCATTTCTCCTACCTCGTCCACTCTCATATACATTGTAATATCCTGTGTTCCATCTTCGTGCTGGTGGACCCCAGCCTCTTCTTCCAGAAACCGTGCTTTCCATCACGGTTCTTTCTAAACCATTTTTGTATTTAATCTGGCTAATGTACTTCAATTTCTGAGACATGATACTGTCTCTGTGCCAGATTTCTCCAATGTGCAGATCTTGAAGAATATCAGTAGTTTTCTTCTTCTTGGTTCACTTTATTCTAAAGCAATAAAGAGAAAATTAACAGCACATTATATAGTTTAAACAGTTAGTTGCGTGTCCTTTACAGGACATCACAGTCAACCCCAGCATTTTTGGCTGTTTGTGGTTTATTAGGCAAGTTTACGTTCACTAGTTTGCCACTGCTTTCTGAATGATGAACACTCATACTATTTAAAAAACTAAAATTAAGGCGGTCTGCTTCCAAATTGCCTGCAGCCGATTTCAGACGCGTTATGCGGGATTGTAAATCATGTTTGCAATACTTTCACCACAGATGCCGGCCTTGCATGACTGGCACCTTGTCATCTTGACAGACGATAGTTTGTACAATGGAGTTATACCTCTCCATAACACAAAGCCTGGGCTGAATTTAGAGATTATGTGTTGCCCATGCAGCATGATCCCTCTCTCGGCCTGTCTAGTGTACTCCAGAGGAAAGGTAACACCAATACGTCTGGAATAAGACAAGCTGCAGAAGCTGCCAGATCAGCACAGCAATACTCTAACTGTCCGCCTGTCGGAGCTTCGATCCTAGACCAGTTGCCAACCAAAGCTTAGGGCCTGGTCTGCCCTGCCATGACATTTAGTCTTTAGGTTGCATTTCCTCACACCAGGATAAAGCTTGTACCCTCCCAATTGCGCTCTTCTGCCCGAAGCCGTTGGCACAATGTGGGGTGTCGGATTTGGTTAGCGCCGCCCAACATTCGGCGCTAACAGAAGCAGGTAGTACCGTCTACTGTCATACGGTAGCTCAGCCATAAAAAATTTGAATGAATACATCAATAGGGAAGAACAATTTACCATGCCCAACAGAACTGGACTGGCTGCTGTCTGTTTCCACTCTGGGTAAATTGTAAGACTGTAGAATGTCTGCTTTGTGATGCAGCGCCTGTAATCATACAGTAATGTACTTTAAAAATTAATCTTATTATTGTCTGAATAGATTAACTCTTAAACCAGTGATTCTCAGCATGTGTATCGTGACCATCAAAAGGTATCACATTATGTTTTTGTAGGAGCTTCTGTAAGTAGTAAATAAGTAAAGTCCCCTTTTACATGCCTTGAGGCTCGTTGGGTATATGGTGCTTGTCCCAATTTTATAGGCCAATCAGCACTTGATGGTTGATGTGGTTAATATAACCCCGTACCTTTTATTTCTCATGAAATGTCATGGTACCCATTTTAGACTTGGTCGACCAGAGAGAGTGGGAAGCAATTTTTAAAAATCTGCGTGTAGGTCAGCATGCCCGAATGGGTAAGAACGCGTGTTCTTAAACATCCGGTATGCTGATGCAGAGGTAATGGGTTCAACAGTTGGGCTAAAATGTTGACCTATCGTTCTTGACTTAGGGACGTAAATTACAAGTACCTCTGAAGTCGGAGTGGGTTCGCCTGATGGCGAGGGACACTGTTAACAGGGAAAGCTAATCCACATGCAAAATTCAGTCCGCACTACTAGAAGTAATGTGTATGGACTACGCTTGAGTTCAAAGCGAGTGAGCGCAAAAAAAACAAAAAAGAA
>JACEFZ010022688.1:40000-90000 GCA_014155875.1 Cepaea nemoralis | reverse complement strand
ATAGAGGGCTCTTTCACATGTCTTTGGGAATTTTGGGTATATTTAAAGACCCATTTTTACATGCTTTGGAATATTAGTTAGGTATATCATGCTAGCCTCATACTTTATAGACCAATTGGCGCTAGAGGGGAAATGTGATCAATACAGCACCAGTCATCTGTACTTCCCCAACCGAGAGAACGACAGAATGAACGAATGAATGAACGAATGAACGAACAAACACACTTTATTGTCAAAGGCTTATTATTGGACTTGCAGGCCTGTCTGACTTGGAGAATTTGGTGTCAACTGGCAAGATCGAAGGGAAGAGACCAAGGGGAAGACCGAGAAGTAAATACCTGGATGGCTTGGCCGCATGGCATGGTCGAGTCAGGAACACAGAGCTGATCCACGACTCTGGTGATTGAGTGAGATGGCAGAACATGACCGCTCACGCTTATCGGTATGGCACATGATGGATGGATGGTGGCCCGTCTGACATTCTGCCTTTCTGACCTCTTTGCTCATGTACATTATTTAATTCACACATAACTTATGAAGCTTATCTTAGACAAAAACAGAACAATATGCATTAAAACGCATAGACAATTTGCAATAATCAATAATACATGACTCACTAAAAAACTAATTTTTGACACTGTAATTGTAATTACCTAAGGTAGGTGTAACATACTACAGTTAGAGGAATGTTTATTATACTTGTTGTCGTTTGAGATAATTACAACATTATTATTTTTTTCTTTTAAAGAGGCTGCATGTAGTCTGTACTGAGATAGTGTTCAAATAGGATGGGACTATGTATAGGGATTGGTGGTGTCTTTGATATCTTGTGGAAGATTGCAGTGGAGTGTGCAAAGAGAGAGAAACAGACAGGGGGAGAGAGACAGAGAGAGAAAGAAAAAGAAACTGATAGACAAACAAACAGTAAGAGTGATGAAGAGGTTGACAGGGAAGGAAAAGGAACTATAGAGCAGGCGACAACAATTTGAACCCAAAATTGCAATACTTAAATATTTCAAATAAACAACCAAAACTATCAACAACAACAAAAAAACTAACAAAAAAGTCACAGGCGTGGGATGAAAATTGCCACATTAAATTAACAATTAAACTGTCAAATGAAAATAAAAACAATTAAATGAATAATAATCAATAACCCTGCAAGCCAGATTTCATTATTGAAAATGTTTTATTGTTTACTCTCAGAATTAACAGCAGTAAAAAAATGTCTGATCACATTGCCATTTTCTACCTGTTAGTAAAGTAAGTTAACAATATTGTTACATGCTTTGAGGCATGTTGGGTATATTATACAGTGTGTGCCCCAAATGTTTGTAGACCAATCATCACTTGACGGGTGTTGCAATCAATATGGTACCAGCTGTCTTTACTTCAAGAATATAGTTTGATACCCATTTTAATTTACCTGATGACATTAAGAGAATTGAGGGTGCTTTGTACTAACAAATGATTGTTTTCTAGAAGTATCAAAATATATTTCATTAGCACTACTCATATTAACTTTTAGCATCTCCCAAAATTATATTTTAGTTTCCTAAGCACTTTATGAAAACTGATGATTATATTTAGGATATTTTGTTCTTCTAACACGGAAAAATCTGGCTACATTTGATATTATTTTCAGAGATAACAAAGATGCTAAACTTTACAAAATTATTATATTAGCAAATAAATATGATCAGTTGACAATCTACACAATGTTTACAAGTACATGCATTTATCTTTATGCAGGAGACACTACAGTTCAGTGGTAAGCACATTAGCCTGTCAGTATGGTGGTCATGTGTTTGAATTGCCATCAAAAGGGATTTTTAAAACATTGACCAGAATGTTGACCCAGCCTAAAATAAGCACAAGGAAATGTTATGGCAAGTAAAGACAGCTTTTGAAATATTGATGTTATCACCCATTGAGTGCTGATTGGTTTACAGTAGTAGCATTAGGGAGTAGGACCATACTCAGTATACCCCAAGACATGGACAATCTTGACTGATGTTTATGCACTTTATTTATAGTTGATGTTATTTCCAGATGTAACAAGGATGTAACAAATTTGTTAGCAAAATATGTATCATCAATTGATAACTCTTATGATGTTTTAAATTTCTCGCATGTCTACTTAGACATTCAGAACAAAAGTTTAGTTTCTACAATAAAACAATGTAAAGTGGCCACCTTTGCTCACAATGCTCAAGTAACAAAAATGCCAAGAGAATAGTATTGAAGAGTTCCTATAAACTTAATATAATCATAGCAAGAGTTTTTCTGAAGTGATTAAAATCAGTTCCTTTCATTTCTGTCTTTGAGTAGGTTAGTTTAGTGTAGTTAGATGCATGTAGTTAGACGCAAGCTTGAGCTTCTAATATTTCCAACCGCTAGTGGAGTGGTGTGGGGTGATCTTAACCATGTGCTGCAATGACAGCATGATTAGACAGAGATAATGTAATAAGTACACAAGTTCTCAAATAACTCTGCAATTTCAGATTTACGTAGAATGAGATTTGTCCCTTAATTGCTGCACACACACCTGAAGAACAGGTTGAGCAGAAAGGCGAATATATATTTCATATGTTGTGTCAATTTGTCCACAAAGGACAAATTATCCATACAAAATTGTTTTGGTATCTCATTTATTTCTTAACAACACATAAATGATTCCATAACACTGGACTTCTTGTGTCACCATTGTTAGAACAAGAGGAGAAGCAGAAGAACAAGAGGAAAAAGAAGGTAACAACAATTGAGTTACAGAAGGGATATAACTCTGCACGAAAGACCATGATGTCAAATGTCATATTGGTGATTTACATGTAATCCAAAAACAAAATTGTTTTTCTCTGTGTATAGTGATGAAGGAACAACTGTTAATACCCTAAGCACTATGTAATAAATTCCTATATGTATTGTATGGCTCTTGCAAGCAATAACTCTCATGAGTCCATCATCATCATCATCAAGTACCTTGCCAAACAGTAAGCCTTGTAATTTCCAATAGAATGCATAAATTCATGTGCTGCTATTTGTCAATGCCATGATGTAAGGGAGTCAGAAATCTCCTCTTGTTGTCCTCCCCTGTCTCTTTGTTCCATTAACCTTTCCAGTTGTTACAATATGCTCCAGCTTTTCCCATTTTATAACGTGGCTGTAAAATGCTAACTGCCTATTTTTTTATGTTGTGATAAGCCGTCTGTGTTTTAACCTTTTCAAAATATTTGAATTATTCATTTTGGCTGCCTAGGGTAAACTCAGCATTCTTATGTAAAAGCCAATTTATGTGGATTAAAGGGAATTTCGCTTCTTTATTATCTGTCCTGAATTCATAGTCTATTAGTTAAAATTTATTCTATGTAGCATGCAAACATTCTGTTTCTAACCTCCAACAAAACTGATTTATAGCCTAAGATGTTCTTCATATTATCAAATGCAATGTTTGCTGCTTCTGTGTCTTCATCTATTTCTGTGACACACTTCCCATCTGATGTTATCCATGCATCTAAATATTTAAATTGCTATATTTGTCCAAGATTAGTACCATTAACTTTAATTGTACATTTGGGTATATTTGTTATAGTATAATTACTTCTGCCTGCCTATTATTCAAGCTGAGGAATTTATTAACTTTCTACTCTCACTGTACCAATAATTTATGTAGTTCCTTCTGACTTGTTGCTATTAAGAGGTTGCATCAGAATTCTGTCAGTTATTTATTTTTTGATCACCAACTGTAATTCCTGTCATATTTTTTATGGATCTAACTATATGCACACTGCATAATGAAAACAAATCAGGGTACAATACGTGTCCTTGTCTGATAACCTTCTTTATGGACTAAAATGCCCCTAAACTGCCGTCAATTCTTAGGGCTGTTATTTGCTGCCAATATGTGTTCTTTCATTGTTCTCAGATTTTTGCCACCTATGTTTAATTGCTCCAGTAGTTTGATTATTTCCTCATGTTTCTGACTCACGCAAATAGGCAAGTACTTGTTACACAGCTTTGTAGCTACCTTTGTAGTCTCTAAGCAGGAGAAACTTTGACATTTAAATAAAAACAGCACTTATCTTTGTTTGCTTTTACTTCCCAGTATATGTCCTGGTATCCATTTTAAACTGGGCCAACCTGGGAGCCCAGGTCAATTTTCAAAATCTACCTCATGTAGTTTTGATCCCATGACCACTGGGCCAGCAGTCAAGCATCTAGCCACTAAGCCAGCATCTGGCCACTAAGCCAGCATCTGGCCACTAAGACAACATCTAGCTACTAAGCCAGCATCTGGCCACTAAGACAACATCTGGCCATTAAGCCAGCATCTAGCCACTAGGCCAGCATCTAGCCATTAAGCCATCATCTAGCCACTAGGCCAGCATCTAGCCATTAAGCCAGCATCTAGCCACTAAGTCAGTACACAGCCAGTAAGCCAGCATCTAGCCACTAGGCCAGCATCTAGCCACTAAGCCAGTATCTGGCCACTAAGACAACATCTAGCCACTAAGCCAGCGTCTGGCCACTAAGTCAGCATCTAGCCACTAAGCCAGTATCTAGCCATTAAGCTAGCATCTAGCCATTAAGCCAGCATCTAGCCACTAAGCCAGCATCCATCTGGATACTAAGGCAACATTTGGCCACTAAGCCAGCATCTAGCCACTACAACAACTCCAGCATTTAGCCACTAGGCCAGCATCTGGCCACTAACACAACATCTAGCCACTAAACCAGCATCTGGCCACTAGGCCAGCATCTAGCCACTAAGCCAGCATCTGGCCACTAAGGCAACATCTAGTCACTAAGCCAACATCTAGCCACTAAGCTACTGTACCTCTCACAATATTTTCACATAGCAGCTTAATTCCTGGTTATACTCCATGTTTTTCATGACTTTTTGTTACTGTAGCTCAAACAAATAACTAGGTATGTATTTCATAATTTGGTAGCTACATTTGTAGCCACTGGCCACATTTAACCATGACCTTTCATTTCTAGTAGCTTGATACTTCTTAATCAAGCACTGATTCATCATCACCAAGTGCCATCTTCGCATTGAAGGTAGGCTGTAATGAGTCTCCAACACCTTCTGTTCTAGGCCTTTGTGGTGTACTCACACAGGCTTCATCCAGTTAATCACTTGATGTTGTCCACCCACATATCAGTGTGACATTACAGCAGGGGCATCTGTGACAAGCCTTGCTAGAACCATATGGCACTCCCAGAGTCACGAGGTCAATATCACGCCAGCCGCCTTTACTTCCCTAAACATTTCTGAGTACTCATTTTATGCTAGCAATAAATATGCTAGCCACTGCAGTTCCCACACGTTTACATAATCCAGGTTAACAATGGATTCACATTTAAAGTTAATCATTCATCATTCATTTATTTTGTTTCCAAGTTTGCTGCAAACTTCACAGGATCACTTGCATCAAAGCCATTAATTTGGCTTGCACGATTACTTAAGAAAAGGCAAATTAATTCAGTTTACAAGTTAAGTAAAATCCATTTAATTTTGACTCGCAGGTTTCTTGAAATTAATTTATCTTGCAGGTTCAATACAAGCTTATTATTGTGTAAACCTCATTTAATCACTTTGCAGGTTTACTTAAATCTATTTTAATCTGGCTGGCAAGATTATTGAAATCTATTTAATTTGGCTTGCAGATTTAACAAAATAAATCTGGTTAATATAGCTTGCAGGATTACCAAAAATGAAGGTACAATATGAATAAAACATATGCCAATTACAAAAAGAAAATAAACTGGAAAGCTTACTTAAAGAACCAATCTGGGGGAGGTAGCAAGAGGAATTTCTTGCTCTGGAGTCCTGGCACCCTCTGTATCTTATCAGCGCTATCAACAATAGTGCAAATTAACTCATTAGCCACCTGCCTAAAATACACATACTGTGCCAGGTTAATTTTATACTTTCACCCAGAAGAATGCCTGTAATTATCTCAACTGTAGTTTGTCAAATTTTGTAGCATAACTTTTCCTTTTATATTTAAACAATTTGCACAGATTTTTAATTATATTAAATGACTTTGCCGACTGGGAGACATGGTAGCACAGTGGCCAGCATGCTTGCCTGCTAGCTTGATGGTCATGTATTCGATTCTCTACTGTCAATCAATCAATCAATCAATCAATCAATCAAGCGCTGTCTCCACAATGAAGGTTGGCTGCAATGGATCTCCAACACTGTCTGTCTCTCGTCCTGACTGTACATTCTGTCAGATTGCTGTTCTTCCATCTCTTGATATTATCTTTCCACTTGTATTGTTGTCTACCTCTTGCTCACTTGCCTTCAACCTTACCCTCCAGCATGGTTTGTACAAGAGTGTTATGTCTTTTAACATGGCCAAAATATTTCACTTGCCTCTTTTTTCATTTCTTTGATCAACTCTCTTTTCATTCCCAGTTTTTCTAGAACCTCTGTATTTGGTTGTTTTGTTTCCATGAAATACGACATATTCTTCTGTATATCCACATCTCCAGGGCCCTCTATTCGACTTTCTAATTGCTTGTTTAATGTTCAGGCTTCCGCACCATACAATGGTGTTGAATATACATAACATTTGACAATTCTCATTTTTAATACATTGTTAATTTCTGGCTGGCCAAGTGGCTAGAATGTCGGATTACCCTTCGGGAGACCCGGGTTCGGATCCTCAGTAACGTGTGGAATTCTTTTCTGTTGGGGCAAAAAGAAAAACCCTAAACTGCACAGTTTGCGGCGACTGCACTAACAAGCAGCCTTAATTCCTCAGGCTCAAGACCCCCCCTGCAATACATCGCAAGCCAGTATCTGACAGTAAATGACAGTTTTTTTGACAGTATATTTCTTTTGATGTTAGGAATGAATTCATGCTGTTGAAAACACTTTTGGCCATTCCTATTCTCTTTTTGTCTTCTGTTTCACTTAATTTTATTTACATTGTGGCAGGCATTTACCCCATTGTTGTAGGCATTAAAAAAAAATTGAACTGGGCTCCCAGGTCGACCCATCTTACAATGGGTGCCAGGAGATATTCGAGACAGTAAAGGAAGCTAGCATGATGCTGACCTCATTACCCACTGAGTGACCATTGGCCTATCAAATTATGACGCCTGCACCATAAACCTGACATGCCTCAAGGTGTGACAAAGGATATTTTATTTTACTTTCTTCAGTACAACTATGGAATCTTGATCTCATCTTGTTCTGTAACCCCTGACATGGGTTGTTGGGGTTTCATGATGGGGACATCATGTATTCATAATTCTCCCCTGTTTTGTTCCCATCAATACACAAATGTATGGAAGTACTGCATCTTGTCCATTCTTGAATGTTATTTTCTTTGCTTTCCTCCTCCCTGTTTGCCCTCAATACAAAAACCATCCTTTCTCAAAAACCAGTTTTTGAGTTGGACGAACTACTCCTCGGATGCTGAGATACATATTATTTTGTTTTATGTTTTGTAAAAAATAATTTTGTTTTCTTATTCAATGATAAAGACTGTGTTTGAAGTATTGGCTGTGTATTTTCCCATTCATCAAGCTTCATAGTCATATTTTGTGTTTTTATTCGGACTCCAGTATCATCTTGGCAGCATTCAACCCCCATGTCTGATACTATTTTGGGTTGCAAATTGTAATATTTCTTCTATCATTTCACTAACATTTGTCACAGCAAATAAACCTGGCAAAATCTTGTAATGAAATGGTGTGTTTTGGATGTTAGCGACAAATTTTGTGAACTACACCAGTACGACCATTTTAGACATGCAACAGAGAAAGTGATATGTAAATCTGATATGAAGATTTGTAATACACATTAATTAATACCAAATAAAAAAGTTATATAGTTATATATATTCTTCGAGAAGCATAAATAGAAAAACTGATGCACAATTTGGATAAATATGATCTACATAATTACAAAGAAGGATACATATGGTGCTGAACAATAACAAAGAAGGAGAAATATGGGACCACATAATCACAAAGAAGGATAAATATGGGACCACACAATCACAAAGAAGGATAAATATAGGACTATATATACACAAAGAAGGATAAATAAGGGGGCCGAACAATCACAAAGAAGGATAATTATGAGACTATACAGTCACAAAGAAGGATAAATATGAGACTATATAATCACACAGATGGATAAATATGAGACAATATAGTCACACAGAAGGAATAAATATAAGACTATATAATCACAAAAAAAGGTTACATGTTAGATTATATACTCACAAAGAGGGATAAATATGGGATTATAATCATACATAGAAAAGCTACCAGCAAAAGAATATTTATAGCTTGCACATTTCTTTGTGAATGTGAAAGGTAAGAGAAAAGCACAACATTAATTTTGCCAAGAATAAGTTGATGGGCAGTCACAAAGGTAGGTTTATGGTGAGTGACATGTTATAAAAATACTTCATAATGAATATTTTGGACTGAATAATCTGATATATTCACACAGAAACAGAACTTTAAGACCATGCATAACCATTGCAATAAACATGAGTTCTTTCAAAAGCATGAGTCAGGAGTTAGTTACTTATCTCTATTTTGTGTGCTGAATCCCCATTCAAAGTGACAAATCTCAAATTCTAGTTATAATTCTCTAGTTAGTGTGGCAAGTTTCCAACTAGATTAGCAAATCTCAAATTCATATGATTATTCTCTAATTAGTGTGATCAGTCTTTAATTAATTTAATAAATCTACAATTCATGTCACGATTATCTAATTAGTGTGACCAGTCTCCAAATTGTGTGACAATTCTCTGAATAGAGTGACCAGTCTCCAGCTAGTTTAACAAATTATCAATTCGTATGGCAATCCTCTGATTAAAGTGACAAGCCTCCAACTAGTGTGTCAAGTCTCCAGTTAGTGTGACAAATCTTCAATACTTGCGACAATTCTCTAATTAGTGTGACCAGTCTCAATTAGTTTAACAAATCTCCAATTATTGTGACAATTCTCTCATTAGTGTGACAAGTCTCCAAATAGTGTGACATTTTTCTAATTAGAGTAAAAAGTCTCCAGTTAGTGTGACAATTCTCTATATAGAGTGACCACTCTCCAACTAGTGTGAAAATTTTCTCATTAGAGTGACAAGTCTCTAACTAATTTAACAAGTCTCCAATTCTTGTGACTATTCTCAAATAAAAATAATGTATTCCCTGAGTGAATTTACACACAGAAACCATAAACAATAGCTTGCATAATTTATTGCCAGTCATATTTCAGTGCATCTCGTCAGGTGCACACTACAGAGTTATTTATCATATGAAGTGAATTAATGAATCACATTTTGACTGAAATCGTGGCTTTGAGACAACAAATGCTCCACAACTGAACAGCAGCAGTGATTATTTGTGCAATATATTCCAGCAAAACTATGATTCATAAGTTCACTTCGCATAATAGATCTGCAGTTGGCACCTCGCATGATGATGTGAAATATGCCAGGCTCCACACTGGGGAACCTATTGTTTATGCTTTCTTTGTTTCCTCTAATAATTCTCTAAAACATGTGAACAGTCTTCATTTAGTTAATCAAATGTCCATTTCTTGTGACAATTCTTTAAGTAATGTGACGAGTCTCTGACTAGTTTAACAAATCACCAATTCTCAGGATGCAGACATAATTCTAGTCACAAACCTATAAATAGTGTGACATATCTTACATTGTTACTTTTCTCTCTCAATTAGTTTAACAATTATCCAAGTCTTGTGACAATTCTCTAATTAGAGTGACAAGTCTCCAGTTAGTGTGACAAATCTCTGGTTAGTGTGAACAGTCTCAATTAGTTTAACAAATTTCCAATTCTTGTGACAATTCTTTAATCAATGTGACCAGTCTCTGACTAGTTCAACAAATCACCAATTGTTGGAATGTAGATATAATTCTAGTCACAAACCTATAAATAGTATGACATATCTTAAATTGTTGCTTCCAAGCATGTCTAATTAGTGTGACAAATTGCTGATTAGTGTAACAGTTCTCTAATCAGTTTTAAGAATATCAAAATTCAATAGTCAATAATGTTGAACATCTTGAATTAAATTCAACATGACAGATGCATACATCTATCCTACCTTGAGTCATGGAAAAGGGTATTAACATTAAGATCTTTAGTCAGAAATTATGTATTGACGTTGAGATATTTAGTAAGAAAATATACATCAATGTTAAGATCTTTGGTAAGAAAGTACTAGTAAGTATTAATGTTAAGATCTTTAGTCATGAATAGGGTATTAATTTTAAAATCTTCATATACAAATTCATGGTTTAAAAGTTAATGAAAATGTAAAATTATGATTATGCTACAACTTATCAAACAGTCCATTACCTCACAACAGATATCTTAATACACATCATTGCAAATTTTAAACCAACAACAGCTACACAAGCTACCAATATATTTTAACATTGCCAAAGCATACAGTATGTGATAAAGTCTAAAATGAGCAATGCAATGTATTTTCAATGCACAATATTTTGCTTCCACTTAATTTATTGTTTATGAAATTAGACTAACCGCACTTATCTTCAAATATTTAAAAATAAACTTCTGCTATTGTCTACCAAACAGCATCATTTATAATGATTATAATGAAGTATTTAAAATATAATTTATAATGATTATAATGAAGTATTAACATCACTGCACTAGGGACACGCCCATAAGCACTCAGTCTCTTTCAGCAGATGTCAAAGTATGTGGATGCTGATGTCAATATTGCCAGCTAGCCAGCTATACACAAGACTGGTCTATGGTAATTAACAGTTAATGGAGAATTCTCAAGAATGAGAGCTTTAAAACTGAAGATTTATGCAATTTTTTCAATCTTCATTAATACCAGCCACTATTTTCAAGGTAAGAAATTATTATATTAAAATCTGACAAATAATTTTATACATTTCTAAGAAACTGAGAAATCTTGACTTAGAATATTGGGAAAGTGTTTTCATAAAATCATTAGAAAAATTATATTTAATATTATATTTGTCTTAAGTACCAAATACATCTGTGTATTCTTTAACTGAATGAGGGAAGTGGGAGTCTCATTCTCTTAGATGCAAATATGACAAACGTTTCATTGGGCAGACATTGATCTTACTCACTTCAGTTTTAAAGTGATTCATTTAAAAAAATCTGGCTGACAAAGGGAAGTAAGCCTCCACTGAGAGTTGACACCACATCTAATCTGCACATTTTCAGTGTCACTTATATTTGTTTCGCGTTAAACATATTTCTAAACAATCAGCAAACAATATATCAGAGAGTCAAACAATGGACCAAGTGACAATATGAATATCTTAGAGAGTTGGGTCAAAATAAGGATTTTCGACTTAATGAATCAACAACAATATTTAGACTGCAAACAATTAAAATACACATCAGAATAGCTAGAAAATGTGTGGACATGAAAAGAAATCAAACATACAACCAGCTTAGAATATTTCACACTAATGTTAAATCAGTACTGATGTCTATAGATCAGAAACATGGAGAATGATCAAGACAGTTACTAATAAACTATAAACATTCATCAGTTGGTGCCTGCGTAGAATAGAAGAACTAACATGGTGAGACAAAATCACAAAGGTGAAGCTTTTGGACAGTCAAGAACAATTCCAGTGAGTTATGAGGTGAGGAAACGATACTGGAGTTTGATAGAATACACATTGAGAAAACACAACATTATAACTGCACAGTCCTTTCTCTGGGAAAATAAAAAAGAGGGAGATATAAAAACACACAGAGAAGACAATTAGAGACAGAGATGAATAATCTGGGAAGGATATATAGAGGAAGTTGCAAGAGGCAGCAAGGATAGGAAGACAATTAGAGACAAAGATGAATAATCTGGGAAGGATATAGAGGAAGCTGCAGGAGGCAGCAAGGATAGGAAGACTTGGCCTGAGTTGGTTCAGAACCTAGGCCACAATATTTTTTTAAGGCCTTTTAGTCCCACTATGTGCCTTTTGACCCATTGTTTGTCCATCAAGTTGTAAGGCCTTTTAGTCCCACTATGTGCCTTTTGACCCATTGTTTGTCCATCAAGATGTAAGGTCTTTTAGCTTGTAGTCGCACTATGTGCCTTTTGACCCATTGTTTGTCCATCAAGGCCAATCTGCCAGTGTTAGTGGACAGTGATTTGGTGAATAGATGTTGCAGTTTAGATGACTGCCTCTACACCCTGGCCAGATCAAGCGCAAATAAATCATCACCCTGATCTTGCCCAAAAGGCCGAGAAGCGGTCCTAAGAACCAAGAGGAATAGGGGATAAAAGGCAGCAGATGGTGAATAACAGAAGACAGGGCGGGAACACAATTACGTTGGGCCTTAACAAATGTACGACTCTGTCCAGACATGTAAAACCACAAGGATGAAATGAACACAATTACAGCCATTCAAACATGTTCAAGGAAGCAGATATACGAGCATCTCCATTTATGCAAGAAGAAGAACGACATACAACATAAGGGCCCTGACTATAACGAAATCAATACAGTCGACGGTTGAATGGGGCCATTCTTCTCAAGAATTGGAATTGGAAATAACAGAAAAGTGCAGTACACAAAGTGCACAATGCAACTTATCTATAAATTATTATAAACATCCAACTGGCATAGTTTGTCACTGTATGCTCATTAATTTATTACTAAGGAGTTGAGAGCACCTTTGGGTGTGTCCAGAGTGCAAGTGAACTACACTAGCAAATCTTAATGTAAATAAAAATTTATTAAAAAACCAAAAGTAACATTTAGGTATAATCATTTGCATGTGCCCTAAATACTATATTACATTCTTGGCTTCCGAAGTCAGGAAAGGGAACCAACTCTATTAACTTGTATGCGCACGAGACATCGTGGAGAATCTAACCAGTGGAAATACCATGGGGCCAGCACATAACAGCCACACTATTGTTATAAAAACTTTTGTGTATAAAGACAATAACCACATATAGTGTCGACCTGATGACCTGCTCCACATGCTGATGTCCTTGAAAGGTGACACACTTCGGATCTGTCGGTGGCTGGCAGTGTTTGGACTGGAACCACAGTAGAGAACCGAGTAACCCCCCAGGGAATTTAACGGCATTAATGGTTGGCCTTTGCAGCTCTTCTCAAAGCATTCGAGAGCCAGATCTGAAATGTATTCCAGACGTTAAAATGAGGCAAGAAAGCTGAAGTTGACAATTACTTGCAAATGCATGGTGGTAATAATAATAATAATAATAATAAATGATAATGATAATAATATTTAATAATAATATTTTTGTGTGCTTTCTGTTCGCATAACCTTTTACAGGACATCGCTGTCAACATCAGCATCTTTCAGCTGATTGTTGATTTCTTGGCAAGATTACGCTCAGTAGTTTGCCATTGCATTCTGAGCCACCAGCTTATATACCTCTAAGTTGCTGACGCTGCGAGAACCACTACAGATTCTTGTGCACGTCACGTTCCTCACGAGAATATACGGGGTTACGGAGAAAGACGTTAACTCCTAGGCCAGGGAGCCAATAATAATAACAGTAATAATAATAATAATAATAATAATAATAATAATAATAATATTCATCATCATCACAAGGACTCCCGGTCTCCAACATGGAGGATACACAGATGAGCTGTTGAGGCCTCTGGGGTGTTTATGCTTGTGGCTACGGTTTGTGTACGCATTTGGTCATGTTGCTACCGAGTTGAGTGCATGGAGCGACACTGTGAGCAATGAGTTTCTTGTGGAGTGCTTTTATATCTGTCCATGGTTGTTTATAGCGTGAACTGCATGTTCAGAAAAATGCAGCCGGCAGGTCACTGAACTAACTGGGTTGCCTTATGCAGTGCTGTGTGGCTGCTGTTCTAGTGAATGCCACTTCTGTCGACGATGATCTGTATTTTTCATGGCAGACTTTTGTGTTGGCATTCTGGCAGTGGCATTATGCATAGTATACCTGTGCGGGCAGTTCGTTTGTCAAAACTCCTGTCTGTTCCATTTTTCACATAGGGCAGTGAGGAGGATTTTGTTTGATATTCACTGGCATAGGAACGGAGCTTAATAGGGCGACCCTTTGCCATGATGTTGTAACCGCGACTAACTTACTAACTAATTATCATAATTTAAATAAAGAAGACATAAACAATAGTCTGCATAATATGTTGCCTTGTATATTTCATTGCATTTTATAAGGTGAATACTGTAGAGTTATATATCGTGTGAATTGAATAAATGAATAATATTTTCCTTGAACTAGATAACAAAAGAGTGTTGAAGTACTACATAGAACCTGTACTTTTGTATGGATGTGAAGCGTGGACAACGAGCAGTCAAGCTGAAAAACATCTGATGGCTGTGGAAATGTGGTTTCTGAGGAAAATGCAAAAAATACCATGGACAGACAGAAAAACAAATGAACAAGTCCTTCAAGAAACAAATGAAGATCGTAAACTGATTAGAGCCATTAGACGTAGACAGTCAAAATTTTTTGGGCATGTTATGAGAAGAAATGACTTGGAGAACTTGGTGACAACTGACAAGATCGAAGGGAAGAGACCAAAAGGAAGACCGAGAAGTAAATACCTGGATGGCTTGGCCACGTGGCATGGTAGAGACAGGAACACGGAGCTGATCCATGATTCTGGTGATCGAATGAGCTGGCAAAACATGACTGCCCACGCTTATCAGCATGGCACATGATGGAGGGATGGAGATAACACACATAGTCACTGATATTACTTCTAATATGGCTCATATGTCATCCTCATGGTTACCACATAGTCACTAGAACTCTTTCTATGTGCACACTAGAACTCTTTCTATGTGCACACCATAACTCTGCAGTATCAGTATGGCACATGATGGAGGGATGGAGATAACACACATAGTCACTGATATTACTTCTAATATGGCTCATATGTCATCCTCATGGTTACCACATAGTCACTAGAACTCTTTCTATGTGCACACCATAACTCTGCAGTATCAGTATGCACCTGACGAAATGCAGTAGTATATAATCTTTATTTAAATTCACTAAGGGAATAATTTGTTGCGAATAATAATAATAATAATAATAATAATAATAATAATAATAATAATAATAATAATAATAATAATAATAATAATAAATACTGTCGATCCAGTGGTGATTGGTTCAACCCTCACCCACCCATGGTGAATATTTAAAAATAAAATGACTTGGGCTTCCCTGTTGACTCAACCTAAAATAGATATCAGAGAATTTTATGAGTAGTAATGGCGACCCACATGGGACTGGACCTCCCCCCCCCCCCCCCCCCACACACACACACACACACATACACACACACACACAAACACACGGGTTGCTACTGGTCTATACAAATGTGGAGCCAGCACATGCCCAATATTCCTCTGGGCAAGGAAGGGGGTTCTTTACTTAGTCACATGACACATGTTTGTTTAATGTGAGTACATACATATAGCTTCCTCTACAACGGAAGGTATTGCGTCTTTCAGAGCCTGGCAGTTTGTATGCAAAGCGGGATTGGCGTTGATTTCAATCAGCCAAACCTGAGGAGATAAGATAAAACAAAAAGGTATGTTCGCATAACAACTGGGAGGGGGGGGGGGAGAGAGAGAATTATGAATCTAGCAAGTCCTCATGAGGACCGGTCCTTATCGGGACCAGTTTTATGTAATAATGAAAATGTCAGTCCGCGTGAGCCCTATTAGACCCAATCAAACCCGAAGAGCAGAGAGGGTAAAATATAACCAGTCCTGTTTAGGACTAACTCGAAAGAGAACAAAGAAAGGAAAGAATATCAACATTCACAACAAAAAACGGACCTCAGTTTATAACCGATGCTGCAGAAGAAGGTTGAACGACGCCTAATTTAAAAAGAAAAATTATTGTTGTTGTAAACACTGAACTGATGTCGACACCCTGTGCAGAAACAACAAACACGTGTACATACCTTGCGAGGAGGCTCAGGCCAGGTGCACAGAAATCCCAGAGGGAAAATAAATAAAAGTAATATAATAATATCTAAAAGAAAGTAGTAATAAATAAGCAAACACATGCCACACATGTCTGAAGTGTTGGTTATAACAACCTTTCTGAAGAACATGCACTTGACTAATAAGGGGATGACGCCAAACATAAACATTTCAAAGATAGAAGGCAATGAAATAAAACACTGGGACAATCTGCAATCATTTCTCTTCCTACCCCATATTTGCAATATTGTCACAGCTTGCAAGAAGAGAGGAAACCAGTATTTCATGGGGATAGTGAAATATGAGCAAGATGTATATTTTACACAGGAATATTTGCTAATGTTGTACCCTCATAGCTAATTCAAAACCATCTTAAGTTTCACGTGCAACATTGGCATGACAAATTGAAGAAGAGAGTAAAAAACAGCAAAAGCTGGAAACAAAAACCCATGGTGATCTTAAGAAAGAAGAAGAGGCGTCAGATGAACCTGGAAGAAGAGAATCCGGAGCAGGTCACTGAGATAAGGTGAGATGAGTTAAGAACCGACATTACAATACTTGGAACATTCCCGCATGCGCTCCATCCCAACTTCAACAACTAGCGAATGGTCCTGATATTTTTGGTACCAGTTGCAATCTGATTATGTATCCGTCTGACTTTTCCTCAGTGTAACGAGTGCCAGCCAGATCCCTGGTCACTTCCTGCTCCACCATCCTCTCAAGGCTAAGATGATTTATCTATTCTTCCACACTATTTGCATGATCCCAAAGGGCACAACCACAGCTTCCCCATCCTACACCAACACCTCAGCCAACAGTGCAGACCTAGCCAATCCGCCCCCCTCCCCCCACCATGCTTCCCACCAGGCCAGCATGTGCGGGGGAAAAGATCCAATGGATACTCCCTATCTTTGACTTCTGAAGGGAAGCATGCCACTCTGGATGAAGCATACCCATCCCAGCATTCCCAGCACATCCTGTGTAAATCGATCAGCTGAAATAATTTGAAGAAGCAGCCAATTGTGATGGACGGACCAATAAGAGGCAACCAATAGAAAGCTTCTCCAAGAATCCCCAGTAAAAATAAAAATAGAGCATTATGGCTGTGTAACTCTCCACATATGATCTCGTCATCAAGCATCAGGTGGTTTGCGGAACATCGCACTCATCATGGCCCGCCAAAAAGATTCCCAATCCCTCGCCAGTTCTCCTACCTTGTATGTTCATGTTCAAGATGTCTACAATGTCTTGTGTTCATCTTCAAGCCAGTCGACTCATGTTTCCTCTTCCAGGAAGTATGCTTTCTAGCTCTATCCTGTGAAACCATTGTGACGTTTAATATGGCCAAAATATGTTCAGTTTCCGCGATGTGATGCTGTTTATGAGCCGGTTTTGTTTGATGCTCAGATCTGGCAGAATGTCAGTACTATTTGATTTCTTGATCCATTTATGTAGATGTAAATAAGCTCTAGGTGACATTTGCTTTCTTTAAAATCTATTCTTATTGATGTCTGAGGGTGTGAGGAGGAGGAGAAGGAGGAGGAGGAGGAGGAGGAGGAGAAGAAGAAGGTGTGGAGGAGAAGGAGGAGGAGGAGAAAGAGGAAGAGGAGGAGAAGAAGAAGAAGAAGAGGAAGATGATGATGATGATGATGATAATGATGATGCTGATGATGATCCGTGGTGTTAAAATTCGAAAGCCTCAATTCACTTCATTAGCGATTCTGAAATGGTTCATGATTCATACCTGTATGTTGTCACAAGAAATATGCAGGCTCTGAGAATGTTTACCTTTATGTTTGCTGGTATTATGCCTTAGGCTCTGAACATGGCTTCACTTCTTCTTTGTCCTGGCCAGCCTCTTTCTGAGTTATGATTAGTTCTTGATTACAGAGCCAAAATATTCAAAGTTTGTGACATTTTCGATTTCTTATTAATTGTTTGTAATTTTAGGTTTGCATGTAATTTTGTCTGTGAACATTAAAAAATGTCTAAATTAAAGTTTTTGGAGTAGCACTTGATTGGGCAGACGGAGTGAAAGACAAATAAACTAACCTTCATCTCGGAATCTACCATGAAATCCAGGCCATACAAATCAAAGTATCCCATCTTACACTGGAGTTTGTGTTTCACACTATTGAAGCAAGTGCAAAGTTATCCGCTGCATTTGTTTCTGAAAAAAGAAGTTAGTTGCATATCCGTTACATGAAGTAGCATTCAACTCCAACATTTTTGGATGTTTATGATTCCTGGGCAAATTTACGTAGTTTGCCATTGTTTTCTGAACGACTTGCACTCATACCATTGTATGGAAACCAACGCAAGACTGGTCTGCTTCCAAATCACCCGCAGCTGTGTTTCGACCGCGGTATGCAGATTACGAATTAAATTCGTAATCCCTCCGCCACAGAGCCGGTCTGAACAAAATAACATTTATAATAATAATGATAATAACATTAAAACAGAGCCGAATCGCGTTGCTTGGGGGAATGGAATAAAGACAAATTAGAAAATGATTTAAGATAGGTCAGACACCGAGCGTGTGCAATGTCAGGTGTGCGTGATAGTGGAAATGACCATGTGATCACATGCATCCATTATGAACAAACATTTAATGCGCAAATTGGTCTGATCGGTCACATTCGCTACCACCATAGGTGTTAGTTATTATGCTTTATTTTTGTAAGAAACTTCTGGTGCTACAAAGGGCAAATTGAGAAAATCTGATAATACGAGGGGGCTTCAAATGAAAACCTTAAAAGTGTGATAGAAATGATAATAACCATGCCATTGTCTTGTAACATTTCAATATTGTTGTTAAGGATGTCTAGAGTGTTAAGCACGTGACATCGTTGTACAGACGAACTTGTGTGATGTCATAAGGATAGTTTAAAGATGGCCGCCACACTTTTGACATGTACTACAGAGGAGCAGCAGTTCTCCGTTTTTTGATCAGTGAAGGAGTGAAACTTTTATAAATTCATCAGCGAACGAAGGTCCAGTATGTTGATGCATGCCTGTTAGGCCAGCAAGTGTGTGGGTGGAGTAGGAAGTTTCAAAACGGCGTGACCACTATGAATTGGTACAGCTGGTGGTGCATGAGTGGTTACACACCCGACCAAGAGAATTTTTCTACAGGAATTCAAGCACTTTATCGCCGCTTGAGGACTTGCATTGAACACAGCAGTGACTGTGTCGTGAAAGTTAGTTAGTTAGTTAGTTAGTTAGTCGACAGATCATCCTCATTGCACATCGAACCATTCAGTCCATAATTGCTCGGATCCCCTCCTCAGCAAATCCCGCAGCGTGTAGCGGCTAACGACGCCAGTTCTGTGTTGGTTAATCAATATTATTTGGCTTCCTGCATAGTGTTCTGTACTTTTACTTTTTTTAGAATATATTCACACCCCCCCCCCCGCCCCCACCCTCCAAAAAACAAAAAGTTACGGTTTTATTTTGAATCCCTCTCGTAGTATAACTAACTGTCTGTAACCCACAGGGATAAAAGAATTAGAGGAAACCTAAGACATATGAATTAAAGACAGCGATTAATAATGTGGGGGAGGATATGGAGGGAACTGGAGGAGAAAGTAACAGATAGATCTTCACAAGATTTCATTTGAGATCATATGCTTCAATGGAGGATAAAGGGCAGAAATAGACAGTTGAATGTATCAATTCACATTCTAATTTCTTTTTATACCATGGCTATACTGTACACATCTTCACCGACTGCTTTCTTTATCTTCTTGCCCCAATAGTCTTACCCGTTGCTACAATATGGTTCAGTTTTTGTCTAAAATATATTAACAGGCTCAATCTTATTTTAAGATACATTTCTTTTATCTTTTGGCCACTGTCAAAATAATTAACACGCAGGTTAGTGCAAAAAAAAAAAAAAAAAAAAAGATTGCAGAATGTATTGCCTTCTTTGTTTAAATTTACAATGTGAAAAAATTATTCAGATATTTAAATTAAACAATTCGGATGCCTTTGGTATGTACAAAAAGCTGCTTTACTGTAAAATGATATTTCTTCGACTTCAAGGGATTTTTTTGCGTTGTTTCTTTACCAACTGTCCGTGATTCAAAATGAAATCCAATATACAGATACTTCATGTAGTGTTAACATGGATCTTTCTGCAGTAAATTACGCTGCCTACTGAGTAAATGATTACAACCTGCCACAAGAACAATGTCAATGGTATTATTTTCCAGAATAAAGCACACTCGTGTAAAAGTTTACGGAATTTGAGGAGCCATTGTTGTGTGGCTGGATGCTTGCGTGCCAGCCAGTGGTCCATGGGGGAGGAATTTAACAATTGATCTGGACTATTAGGTCAACTCAGTCTATGGAGTTGCGCATGGCCAAATAAATAAAATTGCTCATTCTTTAACTTCTGGTGAGCTGATGCCGAAGTAGCGGGTTCAATCCCTAGACATGCCAGTTGGTCTAAAATGTTGACTTCTGGTCCTTAACTTGGGGATATAAATTACAGGTACTTCAGAAATCGGAGCAGGTTTCCCTGATGGCGAGGGACAATGGTAAAATGGAAAGTTAATCCACATGCAAAAATCAGTCCTGTGCACTAGAAGTAGTAGCAACATGTATGGACTACGTCTGAGTTCAAAGCGAGCGTACACGAAAATAAATAAAAAACAAATTTAGTCTATATTGTATACAGAAAATATCTTGGGAAGTAATGGCTGCCGTGTGATACCGACTACATCACTCACCCAGCGCTGATTGGTCTATAAAAATATGTATCTAGCTTCATATGCCCAGTGCACCATATAGAGTGTAAAGGAGTCCTTTACTTCTTTCTTTCACTTCCAGATTCATGAATCTTAGAAATCATATTTCCAAAATCTTTCTGCTAGCAATACAAAACATGGATGTTGTTACAATCACCAAAGATGAAACTCAATATGTCTTATATGAAATGCTTGAAAAACAAACTGCCACCTTCCCGAGAAAAGATAAAATTAGAAATGATGGCATTAAAGATATAGATACCGGGTCTTGCATTAAATTAATAGAGGCAACAAAGTTATTAAGACGTCTAGTGAGAATGTAGCCCAATCAGCCACCACTGTGTGCTTACAGCCCAAGAGGGGCAAGCTACAGAGCTAGAGCATGGCCAGGAATCACATGGATAGATTCCATCCAAGATACACAACCAGAAATCCAAATACAGTCCAGATAACAAACTTGGCTTGATGAAATAAAACCCTTTTGTATGTCTTGAGATGCACTGGCCATATATACCTCTTTTTTGATAGACCAACCGGCATCTCAATGGGTGATGTGGTTAATTTCACGCTGGCTGCCTGTACTTTCAAAGACAGTACCTGGCAACCATTTTAGGCTGAGCCAACTTGAGAGCCCAGGTAAATTATAAAAATCTGCCCTGGTGTGGATTTGAAAGAATAACCAATGGGCTGACAGGCTGTAACATTTTCATACAACCAGCCATATTAAAGCCCAGAATCCTCGACAACACATTAGCACATATGCAAGCGAACACACACTCATATGTGTGTGTGTGTGTGGGGGTGGGGGGCGGGGGTGGGTGTATTGATGTGATATTGGATGAAGAATGACTTGCGCAATGAATGGGGTGTGTACAGTAAAGATGGCCATCTTAATGAACAAACACCAACACAATAAAGATACATCTTTTAATTTTACGAACACACAGACTTGTTCCTTCTTTTTCCTTGGCAACATGTGCACAAATGCGTGTTTGTGTGTGTGCATATGTTTGTGCAAGGTTGTGTGTGTGTGTGTGTGTGTTCATGTACATGATGTGTGTGCATATGTGTTCATATACATGGTGCGTGTTCATGTACATGGTGTGTTGTGCGTGTATACATTAAAAATACCTACCGTTAACTTTCCGTACACCCAGTCTTGCTCAATTCCTTGCTCCTTGGCAATATGTTCATTGATGTAATCATTCAGCTTATCCATAGTCCATGCTGTGTCTTCTTTGCTGTCTTTGTATGATGGATCTTTTTTCTGAACAAACTGTGGACACCAAGCAAATAAAAGTGCACGCAATTATAAGATAACTAGCACCCGGATCTTAGATAGTCTTGGCAGTCTTGTGTCATGGCACGGAACACACGAACTGATCCATGCCGTCGGAGACTGCAATTTGTGGAGAGGCATGATCGCCAACACCAGTCAACAGGCACTGGATGATGGTGATGGGAAACAGCACTTGACTAAATGTATGGTATGGGGAACAGCACTTGACTAAAATTTGTGGTATGGGAAATATCACTTGACTTAAATGTGTGGTATCTGAAACAGCACTCGACTAAAATGTGTAGTAGGGGAACAGCACTTGAATAAAACAGTAACGTACAGTTAAAAAAAATATAGTTGCATACACTTTAAGGAAGTAGCAGTCAACCCCAACCTTTTTCGCTGTTTGTGTTCTCTTGGCAAGTTTACGTTCAGTATATTGCCATTGCTTTCTGAACGACCGGCACCCATACAATCTGATAATTAAAAAAAAACCAACGTAAAGTGGTCTGCTGCCAAATCCCCTCCAGCTGTGCTTCGAACGCGGTTTGCGGGATTACGATTTGCGTTCGTAACACCTTCGCCACGGAGCAATAAAAGTAAAGTAAAATTGTGAAGACTGACTTCATCACACCGGGTTTTACCCCAGCTGACTGGGTCTCTCTATGCAGAATGGTGAGCCACGTGCTGGAATCATTGCTCGAAGCATAAACTCTGAAACTACAGCGATGATCTGGTTCTCCGGAAAAATTGTATGTATTAACGGCGGTCCTTAATCAACTTGATCTTCAGAGCATGGGACAGATGGCACTATGCAACACAGACCCCCCACTTCATGGATAATGTGGGGAAACAGCGCTAGAGGTGTGTAGTAGTACCAGCACTAAAGGGATGACATTGAAAGCAGCACTTTAGGAGTCATGTGGGAAACAACAGAGGTGACATAGAAAGCAGCACTTTAGGAGTCATGTGGGAAACAACAGAGGTGACATAGAAAGCAGCACTTTAGGAGTCATGTGGGAAACAACAGAGGTGACATAGAAAGCAGCGCTTTAGGAGTCATGTGGGAAACAATAGAGGTGACATAGAAAGCAGCACTTTAGGAGTCATGTGGGAAACAACAGAGGTGACATAGAAAGCAGTACTTTAGGAGTCATGTGGGAAACAACAGAGGTGACATAGAAAGCAGCACTTTAGGAGTCATGTGGGAAACAACAGAGGTGACTTAGAAAGCAGCACTTTAGGAGTCATGTGGGAAACAACAGAGGTGACATAGAAAGCAGCACTTTAGGAGTCATGTGGGAAACAACAGCACTAGAGACGTAACATGGAAAGCAGCACTTTGGTAGTAGTCGACTAACTAACTAACGTTGATAGTAGTTTGTGAAACAGCTCTTAGGGTTGATTTGGGAAAATAGTATTTGTAGGCTCGGATGGGGTGCAATTGGGAGGGTACAAGCCTTACCCTAGTGCGAGGAAATGCAACCTAAAGACTAAATGTCATGGCAGGGCAGACCAGATCCTAAGCCTTGGTTGGCAACTGGTCTAGGATGGAAGCTCCAACAGGTAGACAGAGTATTGCTGTGCTGATCTGGCAACTTCTGCAGCTTGTCTTGTTCCAGACGTATTGGTATCTGGAGTAAACTAGGCAGGCCTAGAGAGGGATCATGCTGCATGGGAAACACAAGGTCTCTAAATTCAGCCCAGGCCTTGTGTTATGGAGAGGTATAACACCATTTTTACAAACTATCGTCTGTTAAGACGACAAGGTGCTAGTCATTTGTAGGGTGATGAGTAAATCAACATAAATGGATAATGGAACTGGATTAGAATTACAAGAACATATTAAAAAGTTATAGATTGAAGAGCTGGAGGTGTCAAAAAATCTATTGAGTCCTAAGGCACAAAATCTCAACTGAGAGCCATGATCTCTGGAGATCAGCTGACCAGAAGTGACGTAGTAGATCAAGGTAAAATAGGTGTAGTAGACGTCAATATATACAGGAAAGACCAGAGTGGGATGGGTATTGAGCAAGGCAAGGGGAAAGTACACATATAGATGTGGGAAAGACAGACAAGTAAGAGGGTCAGATTTTTAAAAAGTGAGTAAGATGATTGTTGAAATGTGTGGTGTGGTAAAGCAACAAAACTCCACCTGGTTGGTAAGATGTGTGGTGAGGTTATTATCATCCGGGCTGTACTTGTGACAGGACAATCTCACATAGCCTTTGTGATAGAGGACCATAAATGGCACTGTGCTGGCGATAAACATGTAGGACCGTATATCAAACTTCCGCCCCTCGAGTAACAGTGGATGGCTGATGTATCTGAGAAATAAAACATCACAAATCTACAATTAATCAACATGTAGAATCATATATCAAACGTCCGCTTCACGAGTTATAATGTATTGCTCATGTATCTGAGAAATAAAACGTAATTAATGTACAATTAAAACAGCGGAGGCAGTTCCAAAATAATTGGAAGGAGATTAATATTTGCAATACAGAGGTAAAACAGCATGAAGAACCCATGACACATAGCCAAATAAGAAATAAAAGTAAAACTTTTTGAACTTGCATTTCTCCGGTGGCAAGATATGGATGTATATATATTTTTTTCGCATATCCTACTACAGGACATCGCTGTAAACACCAGCATTATACCGCTGTTGTTGATTTATTTTCAAGATTACGCTCAGTAGTTTGCCATTGCTTTTTGAGCGGCCGGCTCACATATCTCGTAAGTAACGGACGCGGCGAGAACCGCTACTGCTGCGTTTTCTCACGTGGATAAACGGGATTACGGAGAAAGTAGTTAAACTCTAGGCCAGGGAGTCCGGCGGATGTATATTTGTTTGTTTGTTTGTTTGTTTGTTTGTTGCATATCCTTTACAGGACATCGCTGTCAACAGCAGCATCTTTCAGCTGTCTGTTGATTTCTTGGCAAGATTACGCTCAGTAGTTTGCCATTGCTTTCTGAGCGGCCGGCTCAGTAACCCGCAAGTCACCAGCGGGGGTCGAACCGCTCCCAGTTCTCTCCCGCTACGAGACAATGCGTGATAAACGGGATTACGGAGAAAGTGCTGTAACCCCTCAGCCAGAGAGACCGGCGGGTGTATATTGCCCAGGCCAAAATCTTCAGATTCTGAACAGGACACTGTGGATTCAGAGCACGCCTCTACTGAAAGCGTATCACTGACTCGGCCTCTTGCAAACGTGAAGAATACAAGAGAACCCCACAGCACGTCCTACAAGATTGCCCCGACTTCGCCGAACTGAGGGATGCAATCTGGCTGACTGGGGTGACCCTTCAAGGGAAACTTTGGGGAAACGGTGAACACCTCAAGTGTGCCATCTTGTTTATGAGCCGTGCAGGAGTAGATGCATTGCAATCGTTGATCGCAAACGAAGTAGAGGAAGAGGAAGAGGAGGAGGAGGAGTGGGAAATAGAAGAAGAATAAGACGAAGAGGAAGAGAAGGAAAAGGAAGAAGAAGAAGCAGGAGGAATAGAAAGAAGAAGAAGAAGAAGAAGAAGAAGAAGAAGAAGAAGAAGAAGAAGAAGAAGAAGAAGAAGAAGAAGAGGAAGAAGAAGAAGAAGAAGCAGCAGCAGACGAAGAAGAAGAAGAAGAAGAAGAAGAAGAAGAGAAGAAGAAGAAGAAGAAGAAGAAGAAGAAGAAGAAGAAGAAGAAGAAGAAGAAGAAGAAGAAGAAGAAGAAGAAGAAGAAAGGATGTGTATCATGGATCATTTCACAAACACTAAAAAGAAAACCGAGACTTTCAACTTAGATGTTACAGAAACATTCTTAGAATGGAGTGAATCAAGAAGAAACATAGTGTTTGATTCAACAGCATCTGGACATTGAAGACAACTGGTTCATAAACATCCCGTTGTGAAAACTAAAAGACATTGGCCATATCAACCATCACAGTGGTTTAGACAGAACAGAAATGTAAGACATGGTTCCAGGAAGAAGAGGCAGTGGTGACCAATATGACAGTGGGCACAGGACATTAGAGACATACTGGGTATAACGATGTAGGAAGTGGCAGGAGATCAAGAGTCTTCTCTGGGGATTGTGATGAGAGTCGTGTTCTGCAATGTACTCGCTACACGATGATGATGATAACTGATGTAACTGCCAAAGAAATAATATCCTTCTTCTAGCTCATCTGTGCTTGTTTGATTGGCTATGCTTCATGTGTGCCATTCAATGTGTCGTGTTCGAGGGATGTTTAATATGAACCAAACGACATGTCATTTGTGATTAGGCCAATGTTCATGTGTGCCATTCAATGTGTCATGCATGATTGGCTGTTTTTCACGTGAAACAATCAACATGGCATTTGTGATTGGCCAATTCTCATTTGTTCCTTTTAATGTGCCAAGTGTGATTGGCTGTTTTAATGTGAACCAATCTGTATATCATTTGTGATTGGCTAATTTTTATGTGTAAAATTCAATATGTCCTGTTTGATTGGCCGTTTTTCATGTGAACCAATCAATATGTTACTTGTGACTGGCTATTTCTCTTGTGTATCAATCAACATATAATATGTGATTGGTCATTCTTCATGTGTATCAACCAACATATTATGTATTTGTGACCCAAGATATTCGAAATTTTCCACCATCTCCAATTTTTCCTCATTAACATATATATCTTTCTCCACATTAGTTTTATCTGTAACAACAATTACAGAATTAAAAACCCAAGAGAACAAGAAACAAAAACAACATAAGAAACTGCCAGAAAATAAGGCCCACTGAACTGCCTGTGTTTGCCTTACCTCTGTACAATCCTCATCATGAGACCTCTACTGTTGCACTTTGGGTTCAGTTTGGGATCTCTTTCACCCAGCAGCTGGTCAACTTTCTCCTTGGACCTCAACAAGAAAATACCCTTCCCTTGATTCATGCCGGTAGGTTTACATATCCAGGTTTCTCCATCTGCCGACATGATTATGTGGATGTCTTTAAGAATTTGTTCATTTAGTCTCTTTGCTGACCAGTTTATTCTTTGCATTCAGCAACAAGATTTAGCATACTGCAATAACACTTTGCATCCTCCTGTGATAGCGCCAAACCGATGCACCTTGGTGTCTACAATAAACCGATGCACCTTAGTTTGGTCTATCAAAGCCGTATTTGTCCTGGCCACCACCGGAACTCGGCTTAACAAAGGAATCGGAAGTCAGTTTTGTTTTAGCAGTCCTTTGTGCTGATGAGAGATGCGGGCAGCATGGCCTTCAGTTCAGTGCTGTTCTGTTGTTGTCAGGTGTGGGAACAATTCCCTGAGTTGATCTGTGTCAACTAATGTTGTGACAAAACTGAGCGGCTGACTAGTTAGTGTCAGCAGGCCTGGGTTCTTGGTGGGATAGTAAATTGGTCACAACTCTTGTTTATGTCGCGTCTTGGGGTTTATGTTGTGTAACCTATGTTTTTGTAGTGCCTTATTGTCTGTGCAGTGTTGCTTGTGTCAAAGTTATTTATAGTGTCAGTCTAACCAGCCATTGTTTGGAACACCTGTGTTGTGGTACTTGGTGTACCCTGTTGTCTTAAGTGCTGCTGATTGGTTAGGGGTTACCCACTGTGGTGATTTGATATATACAGTTGTCTATTGTATCTGTTATTGACATGCAATGTGCTGTTAGAAGAAATAAATAAAGAGCTTGTTTATTTGTCCTTGATTTGTTTGTTTAGTCTCTCTTAGTTTTTACAACCACTATTTCTACCACAATCTAACACCTTAATTCATTGCTTGGGCTCTAACATGGTGTTTCCTGTGTGAACATCTATAAAATAGTTTCTGCCTCTGTCCGAGATCTCGTATATCTTCTTATCTAATTACTATCATCTTTTTTTGTTGGTTGAGGCGGTGTGAGGTTCTCTCTCTTTTCACTATTTTTCTTCTTTGGCCGTAACGAAGTCAGAACTACTCTTTACCTCTTAGCACCGTAGTGAAGGAAGCATCAGTCTTATGATTGTCTCCCTTTTTCTTTTACCATCGGCTACACTCCAATACCACCTTGTATTCTGCAATAACACTTTGCATTCTCCAATAACACTTGAATCCTCCAAAAACACTCTGCATCCTCCAATTACACCTTGCATCCTCCAATAACACTTTGAATCCTCCAAAAACACGTTTAATCCTCCAATAACACATCTCAAAGGCTTCCAAGTTCTTTTAATCTCCTTTATTGTGGTTATTAATGATTATTATGGTCTTCTTCTTTTAATTGGCTTGGAATAAACCTATATCTCAGCCAATCAGGTGTCGTCTCCACAATGAAAGTTGACTGCAATGGATCTCCAACACTGTCTGTCTCTCGCCCTGACTGTACATTCTGTCAGATCGCTGTTCGTCCATCTCTTGATGTTATCTTACCACTTGTATCGCTGTCTACCTCTTGCTCGCTTCCCTTCAACCTTACCCTCCAGTATGGTTTTATAAGAGTGTTATGTCTTTTAACGTGACCGAAATATTTCACTTGCCTCTATTATTTCTTTCATCAACTCTCTTTTCATTCCTAGTTTTTCTAGGACCTCTGTATTTGATTGTTTCTGTTTCAATGAAATACGATATATTCTTCTGTATATCGGCAACTTGTATATCCTGTTCCACAGAGCTTGATATCTAGCTTTGTTTCACCCAGCTATAATCCAGACCTTTCTTAGTTATACTTGGTACAGTTCTATTGCATGTGTTCTGCAGTTTGAGGTGCCTGGTGCATTTACTCTTGCTGAAGAACCTATCTCAAGCTTTGTTTACAGATGGTTATTAAATGTGACGTGTCCTATTCTGAGTCTAAATATAACTTGTCCTGTCCAGTCCAGTGCTGCCCAGTCCAGCCCCAAGAGTTAATAATCATCATCCTGTTGTTGATCGGATGACTTTCTGCGTGATTTTATTAGATTTTTCTTTCGGTAACAGGCAACTGCAATGTCTGACTGTTGTGTCCAAGCGATTCTTTGAACCAGTCTCTATGTGATAGGTGATCAAATGCTGCTGTGGCATGGGGGATAGTGAATCTGCACTTCACAAGTCCCTGATACAGAACATTGCAGTCAACCCCAGCATTTATTGGATGTTTGTAATCTACTAGGCAATTTTACATCCTGTAGTTTGCCATTGCTTTTTGAACGGCCTACGCTCGAACCATAGAAATCAAAGCAATGTGGCCTGCTTCCAAATTTTTCGTGGCTGATTTCGAACACTCAACTCGGAACATCAGGGATTTTGAAACTGCCTTCACTAACCCCTATGTCTCAGACACTGACTTAATAATACATCTGTAGCATTGCAGTTTACGTGTGCCACATATATGTAGCATTACGGTCTCCCTGGCCACGGAGTTAACGTCTTTCTCCGTAATCCCTATATTCTCTTGAGTGACGTAACCTCCGCGAAAATTGGTAGTGATTCTCGCCGCGTTGGTAACTTACGCGGTATGTGAACCGGTCGCTCAGAAAGCAATGGCAAACTACTGAGCGTAATCTTGCCTAGCACATCAACAGCAGCTGAAACATGCTGATGTTGACTGCAACGTCCTGTAAGGGCTATGCACAAACGGTCTCAGTTAATTATATAGCCTGTGGTGAAATAACTACGTTATCATTTGTTGTATCGAGGTGAGCATGGCAGAATGGATCAGAGCGCCTGTTCTTACACATCCCGTGCGCTGATGCTGAGGTAGCGGGTTCAACCACTACACTGGTCAGTTGGAACAAAATGCATTATTCACTTCTCGTTTTGGACTTTTGGACGTAAATTACAAGTACCTCCGAAAACGGAGTGGGTTTGTCTGATAGCGAGGGACACTGGTAATAGGGAAAGTTAATCCACACGTGAAAATCTGTCCAGTGTACTAGTAAATAGCATGTATATGGACTACGCTTGAGTTCAAAGCGAGTGAAAGGAAAACAAAAAAAAAAAAAAAAAAAAGGCCTTCTGTGAAATAACTACGTTATCATTTGCTGTATACCACACTACCTTTCTATTCTTGTATACATTTATCTTAGTCATTTGTTGTATGCCACATTATCTTTATATTCTTGTATACATTTATCTCTGTCACTTGTTGTATGCCACTCTACCTTTATATTCCTGTATAAATTTCTCTCTCTCACTTGTTCTATGCCACACTACCTTTATATTCCTGTATAAATTTCTCTCTGTCTACTTTGTCATCCAGTTTGTAAGTTTCTGGAACGAAGTCAGCCATTCTCAGTCTTGGTAACCTCCCCTTGGTAAGCAAAGTAATACGCTCATATTCCTGGAGACTGCACAGAAGGCCGAGTTTGTTGGTCAGAAGTCTACAGTTTGGGATATGGTTTACCAGCTGTTCTCCTGAAAAATATAGAAGAATAGTTTCACAAACTGGACAAAATCTAAGCAAAAACATTGTCATTGGAAATGCTAGAATTCAACCTTAGTTTATTTGAACAAAGACGACGTAAACAGTAGATTGGACAATTAATTGCCTGGCATATTTCGCTGTATCTAGTCAGGGGCATACTGTAGAACTAAATGAGATGAAGTAAACAGAAAGAGTCCCCCATGGCCGAATGAATAAAAGTGCTCGTTCTTAAACATCCGGTATGCTGACACCGAGGTAGCGGGTTCACACCCCTTTGCTTAATAGTTGAACTAAAATGTTGATTTGACGACGTAAATTACAAGTGCCTCTGAAGTCGGCGTGGGTTCGCCTGATGGGGAAGGACACTGGTAATAGGGAAAGCTAATCCACACGCAAATATGAGTCCAGTGCACCAGAAGCCGTATCATGTGAATGGACTATGCTTGAGTGATATTCACTAGCACAGGAACGGAGCATTCGGAAAATTACCTTTTTTCCTCTTTCGAAGGAAGTGCGTCACACCCAGTTATGCACCCTAAACAAAGAAAAGCGTGTCGAACATCAGCGTGCATGTGGCAAGGCTCGCTTCCTCTAGGCAGATTCCATCCAAGGTAACAGGCTCTATCTACCCATGGGTAGGTTTAATTGTTCTAGACAGATTCCATCCAAGGTATAGGGCTCTATCTACCCGTGGGTAGGTTTACTTTCTCTAGACATATTCCATCCAAGGTAACAGCCTCTATCTACCCGTGGGTAGGTTTACTTTCTCTAGACAGATTCCATTCAAGGTAACAGGCTCTATCTACCCGTGGGTAGGTTTACTTTCTCTAGACAGATTCCATTCAAGGTAACAGGCTCTATCTACGCGTGGGTAGGTTTACTTTCTCTAGACAGATTCCATTCAAGGTAACAGGCTCTATCTACCCGTGGGTAGGTTTACTTTCTCTAGACAGATTCCATTCAAGGTAACAGGCTCTATCTACGCGTGGGTAGGTTTACTTTCTCTAGACAGATTCCATCCAAGGTAACAGGTTCTATCTACCCGTGGGTAGGTTTACTTTCTCTAGACAGTTTCCATCCCAGGTCTCGGGCTCTATCTACCCGTGGGTAGGTTAACTTCCTCTAGACAGTTTCCATCCCAGGTCTCGGGCTCTATCTACCCGTGGGTAGGTTAACTTCCTCTAGACAGTTCCATCCCAGGTCTCGGGCTCTATCTACCCGTGGGTAGGTTAACTTCCTCTAGACAGTTTCCATCCCAGGTCTCGGGCTCTATCTACCCGTGGGTAGGTTAACTTCCTCTAGACAGTTTCCATCCCAGGTCTCGGGCTCTATCTACCCGTGGGTAGGTTAACTTCCTCTAGACAGTTTCCATCCCAGGTCTCGGGCTCTATCTACCCGTGGGTAGGTTAACTTCCTCTAGACAGTTTCCATCCCAGGTCTCGGGCTCTATCTACCCGTGGGTAGGTTACTTCCTCTAGACAGTTTCCATCCCAGGTCTCGGGCTCTATCTACCCGTGGGTAGGTTAACTTCCTCTAGACAGTTTCCATCCAAGGTAACCGGCTCTATCTACCCGTGGGTAGGTTACTTCCTCTAGACAGATTCCATCCAAGGTAACCGGCTCTATCTACCCGTGGGTAGGTTACTTCCTCTAGACAGATTCCATCCAAGGTAACAGGCTCTATCTACCCGTGGGTAGGTTTACTTCCTCTAGACAGATTCCATCCAAGGTAACAGGCTCTATCTACCCGTGGGTAGGTTTACTTCCTCTAGACAGATTCCATCCAAGGTAACGGGCTCTATCTACCCGTGGGTAGGTTTACTTCCTCTAGACAGATTCCATCCAAGGTAACGGTCTCTATCTACCCGTGGGTAGGTTTACTTCCTCTAGACAGATTCCATCCCAAGGTAACGGGCTCTATCTACCCGTGGGTAGGTTAACTTCCTCTAGACAGATTCCATCCCAGGTAACGGTCTCTATCTACCCGTGGGTAGGTTTAACTTCCTCTAGACAGATTCCATCCAAGGTCTACAGGCTCTATCTACCCGTGGGTAGGTTAACTTCCTCTAGACAGTTTCCATCCCAGGTCTCGGGCTCTATCTACCCGTGGGTAGGTTAACTTCCTCTAGACAGTTTCCATCCCAGGTCTCGGGCTCTATCTACCCGTGGGTAGGTTAACTTCCTCTAGACAGTTTCCATCCCAGGTCTCGGGCTCTATCTACCCGTGGGTAGGTTAACTTCCTCTAGACAGTTTCCATCCCAGGTCTCGGGCTCTATCTACCCGTGGGTAGGTTAACTTCCTCTAGACAGTTTCCATCCCAGGTCTCGGGCTCTATCTACCCGTGGGTAGGTTAACTTCCTCTAGACAGTTTCCATCCCAGGTCTCGGGCTCTATCTACCCGTGGGTAGGTTAACTTCCTCTAGACAGTTTCCATCCCAGGTCTCGGGCTCTATCTACCCGTGGGTAGGTTAACTTCCTCTAGACAGTTTCCATCCCAGGTCTCGGGCTCTATCTACCCGTGGGTAGGTTAACTTCCTCTAGACAGATTCCATCCAAGGTACGGGCTCTATCTACCCGTGGGTAGGTTTACTTCCTCTAGACAGATTCCATCCAAGGTACCGGTCTCTATCTACCCGTGGGTAGGTTTACTTCCTCTAGACAGATTCCATCCAAGGTAACGGGCTCTATCTACCCGTGGGTAGGTTTACTTCCTCTAGACAGATTCCATCCAAGGTAACTGGCTCTATCTACCCGTGGGTAGGTTACTTCCTCTAGACAGATTCCGTCCAAGGTAACGGCTCTATCTACCCGTGGGTAGGTTTACTTCCTCTAGACAGATTCCATCCAAGGTAACGGGCTCTATCTACCCGTGGGTAGGTTTACTTCCTCTAGACAGATTCCATCCCAAGGTACCGGCTCTATCTACCCGTGGGTAGGTTTACTTCCTCTAGACAGATTCCATCCCAAGGTAACCGGCTCTATCTACCGTGGGTAGGTTTACTTCCTCTAGACAGATTCCATCCCAAGGTAACAGGCTCTATCTACCCGTGGGTAGGTTTACTTCCTCTAGACAGATTCCATCCAAGGTTACAGGCTCTATCTACCCGTGGGTAGGTTTACTTTCTCTAGACAGATTCCACCCAAGGTATAGGGCTCTATCTACCCGTGGGTAGGTTTACTTTCTCTATTCAGATTCCATTCAAGGTAACAGGCTCTATCTACCCGTGGGTAGGCTGGCTTTCTCTAGACAGATTCCATCCAAGGTAACAGGTTCTATCTACCCGTGGGTAGGTTTACTTTCTCTAGACATATTCCATCCAAGGTATAGGGCTCTATCTATCCGTGGCTAGGTTTGCCTTTCCTAACAATTTTATCTGGGCAGCGGCTTTACAGCCTACTCGTTGCATTCTCCAATTGCGTGGGATTGTAACGTGCACACAGGACCTCCCGCGTTACGCGCTTATCCGAGAAGGTTAGTTTTCCTATCTCACTACCCAAGAGATCAGGGGGGCGTGTGATATCATTAGATACCAATGGTACTTGGAAAAATTCCTAGCCCTAATGCTGGGATCGCACCCGGTACCATCTGCGCCTGGGGGGCGGATAGCATAACCACTCAGCCACGGCGGCCTCGAGGATTATAATATAAACCTCAACAATCAAACATCTACTTGAAGTAACTAAACTGAGCTACAGGTAAACACGGCTCACGGTGTTTCTCCTCGATGACTCTACTCTCACCTTCTCTAAATGTCAGGTAGTTGATCCTGCTCTTGTTCTCCACCCACTTCAGCTTGTACCGCTCATCATACTTGTCGGCGGTTCGCCTCCAGCCCAAGGCCTAACAAAGGACCTTCCACTCTGCGAGAGACACATGTAAAACAGTCTCAGTGAGGCATGATTATGCACTACTTGCTTTCAACATTCGTTAAAAAAGTTAGTTGCGTATCTTTACAGGACGTCGCAGTCAACTCCTGCATGTTTTGACTGTTTGTGATTTCTTGACAAGTTTACGTTCAGTAGTTTGTCAGTGTTTTCTAAACATCTGGCACTCATACCGATGTATGAAAACCAACGAAAGGCAGTGTACTTCCAAATCGCCCGCAGCTGTGTTTCAAACGCGGTATGCGGGATTGCGAATTGCGTTCGTAACACCTACTCCACGGCGCTAGCAATTCGTGACATAACAGACAAATATCAGACAAATACCAGACGAATAGACAAATACCAGACACATATCAGAAAAATGCCCGACAAATATCAGACAAATATCTGACAAATATTAGACAAATACCAAACAAATTCCAAATACCAAACACATATCTGACAAATACCAGACAAAATACCAGACAAATATTAGACAAATACCAAACAAATTCCAAATACCAAACACATATCTGACAAATACCAGACAAAATACCAGACAAATATTAGACAAATACCAAACAAATTCCGAATACCAGACAAATATCAAAGGTTCTCCGTGGCAGAATGGGCAAACCGCTCCCCTTGCGCCCTAAAGGTCCTAGGTCGTTTTCGTACTCCAACATTCGGTTCACAAGTGCAGCTTAATCGGAGAGTCCCGAGGGTCGTCGCTGGAGCTATGGAGTTCGTGCTCTCTGCTACCCTTTCAGTAGGCCGTTCTGCTGAAAGAGACCGCGCCATACGGGATGACACCCGGTGCAATGAAGTCGATCCTCTCACCCTTACACCAATTTAAACCAAACAATATTAGACATTTGAATAACGAAGACACAAACAATAGATTGCACGATTTATTGCCTGGCATATTTCGCTGCATCTCGTCAGGTACATACTGCAGAAATCACACAACGTGAATTAACTAGATAAATCCTTCAAGTTGAAATATACACATATTCGCACAGTAATGTCACTTATCTACCACGGTAATTTTAAGCTGACTAACATGTCTTTCTGTTTGCACAATTCTGGCTTGCGTTGATTGATCATAATTGCTTCTGCAAACTGTAACAAGCGAGTATTTTGTGTGTTAAACAACACGCGAAAGGCAGTATCTCTGTCCACCATATGGCCATTTTCGACAATGTGCCTACCAATTGAAGACGCCGGGAGCTTCCGGTGTGTCGGCCCCACGAGGCTAGCATTTCCTGTGTGTTGTATCTTGTTCACATGTAGATGCCAGGCCTTCTACATTGGTAGAACAGAGAGACAGCTTAACAAACGAGTGTCAGAAGACATACCTCAATGGGTATTGAGGTCAACAGCAGCATCTCTGCTCGCTGTCAACAGTAGCATCTTTCAGCTGTCTGTTGATTTCTTGGCAAGATTACGCTCAGTAGTTTGCCATTGCTTTCTGAGCGGCCGGCTCAGTATCCCGCAAGTCACCAGCGGGGGTCGAACCGCTCCCATTTCTCTCCCGCTACGAGACTCTGCGTGATAAACGGGATCACGGAGAAAGTGTTGTAACTCCTCAGCCAGAGAGACCGGCTAATTGACATTACTGTGCAAATATGTGTATATTTCAACTTGAAGGATTTATCTAGTTAATTCACGTAAGTTGTGTGATTTCTGCAGTATGTACCTGACGAGATACAGCGAAATATGCCAGGCAATAAATCGTGCAATCTACTGTTTGTGTCTTCGTTATTCAAATTCACTACGGGAAAACATTGTTTTGAATATTAGACATGTTATGATTGGTTGGTGAATTCCCTGAAGGTTTGAGTTCTAACTCTTCAGTCCGACGGGCTGGCGTTCAGAGCGTACAAGCCCTGACCAGAAATGAAGCTGGATGGAGACTTTTCTCCCATCGCGGTAGCAAAGTACCTCCTCACGGAAATTGTGATGCAGAGCTCACCTTCCCATCCCCAAGCCCCGTAGCCTGCGAGGTGTGCAAGACCGGTACTTGAACTGCACATCTGCTGAGTAGTTTCCGGTTTCAAGATGGCGACGGACGGTCGTGTTGTTTTGTGTTCGTTAACTTTTTCGCGTAAGGGATGGATTTATTCATTTCTTGCGTGTAATTGGTGTGCCAGGATGTAAAACCAGGAGTTTCTACTCAAGATCTGCGCGGGTGCTACGGAGTTCGTGCATCGAGCGAAGCCATCCTTGAGTGAATTTTCAGCAGCGTGTGTGGTTCTCAATCAGAAGTCTGTGTTTACGTTTTTTCAACATGGCGGAACAACGTGTGTTTTCCGAACGATCAGCAGTCAACATACCGAAGCGGCGTGGTAGCCGAGCAGGGAAAAAGAAGCCAGGTAAGCGCGGTGGCTTGAGACGTGTTAGACTCAAGTGTCACCGTCTAGGACTCAGGAACATCCGTATTCTATATTGGAACTGTGCCAGTGTAAAACAACGGGGCTCTATTTTAGAAACCCTAGTTTACAGGAACGACATTGTAGCACTCCAGGAGACGAGACTGGGCGATCAGCTACTCCGAATTGCCGGCTTCAAATGTTTCTATAACAGACGACATCTGGGAACGGCGATTCTCGTTCGCGACAGCATGGTGGCGTCAGAGCTAGACATGTCCAGTTGGAACAGTGACGATATACAAATACAGGCGTTGAGAGTTCATTCCAGTATACCATTCGTGTTGGTTAATGTTTATGCCCGCAATGCGAGTGTGGACGCCCAGAAGTGGCAGTGCTTAAGTGGCATATTAGGCCACGAGAGAAATATTTTCTGTGGTGACTTCAACGCTAAAGGCAGATCATGGGGAAACACTTCCTCCAATACACAAGGGGAGGAGCTCGAGACTGCACTGGAAACCATCGACCTGGTTTGTATCAACAGTGGCTGTGTCACCAGGACAGCAAGCCGTCCAGGCGATGAGGACAGTGCTATTGATCTGGCGCTAGTTTCACCTTCACTCACTACAGTGTGTAGATGGGGTGTCCTAGGACACCATGGCAGCGACCACCACCCATGCAGCATATTGGTGGAGAAAGGCAGAACCAGGCAGCACAAGCTAAAGGTAAAGACGTTCCAGTATGACAGTACAGGGCAAGATGTGGTGAGTAAAATAAGACGTGACAAGCGCAGAACGTTTCAGGGCAGGAAGAAAAGGAAAAAAAGCTGGGAGCAGCCACCGTGGTGGAGTTTCGAGGTGGAGAAGGCTTGGGTGGATAAGCGTAGTGCTGTAAGGAGATGGCAAAATGCCAAGAAGAACAGAGCTGGTCATCCTAGTCCCTGCTTGCACTTAGAAAGAGAGATGCACACAAAAGTAAGCTATTTCAAAAAACTGGTCACGGTGGTTAAAAGCGAAAAATGGGCAGAGGTGTGTCAAAGAGTAAGCACAGACAAGTCACTGAAATTGTTCTGGCGACTACATAAAAGCATGAGTGGTGTAGTCAAGAATAAGAGCATTTCTGACTTCCAAGGTGCTGACCTCATCTGGCAGAGGACTGACGAGGACAAGGGCAAAGCCCTCTTTGAACGCTACCTTGAGCAGAGCAACCAGACAGACATGGGAGGCCGGAATCTGGCCAAGGAGGTCACCTCAGACAGATGCAAGGCCCAGAACACTTCGGATGAAGACACAGTGACAGTGAAAGAAATCAAGGCTGTGCTTCGACGATCAAAAAACAGTGCTCCAGGTCCTGATGGCATAAGATACGACGACATAAATAGGTGTACCGACAATGAGCTAGAGAAACTAGCAGACATGTACAACAACAGTATAGGGAGTGCTAGCATCAAGGAGGAATGGTTACACAGCTATCTGATTCCCTTGCCGAAGCCTGACAAAGACCACAAGAAAATTCAGGGATATCGAATTATAACCATGCAGAATACAATAGGCAAGCTGCTGGAGAAGGTAATTGCCAGGAAAATATCAAGCCAACTAGAGAGGCAAGGTGTTTTCCCACCTACCCTGGGTGGGTACCGTCCAAAAAGAGAAACCTGGACCAATGCAGTAGTCTTTGCCCACGATGTCTATGAAGGTTTCCACTCAGGCACTGAAACCGTTGCTGCAGCGATTGATCTTGAGGACGCATACAACAGAGTACCACTGGATTTTTTAATGTTTCAGCTTCTTGAACTAAACGTAAGTCCATTCCTCCTTAGTTGGATCGCTGCAGCTCTCTTCCAACGGAAAGTAGTTTTTAGATGTGGCAGTTGGACTTCGGAACCAACAACAATATATCCTGGCCTACCACAGGGATCACCATTATCTCCGGTACTGTTCAACGCCTACACAGTGAGAATCACCAGTGAGCAGATCACTGGACCTGGCAGGACATTGTCATATGCCGATGATGTTTTAGTGTATCGTCAGGGTAAGGATAGAGAGGAGGTTGCTGTGGAACTACAAACCGAACTCAATCGCATAAGTACTTGGTGTGATGAAGCTGGGGCAATGGTCAACCCAACAAAGGCAACAGTGACTTGGTTCTCGTTGAATAATCATATTGTCAACAATCCAACACCAACTGTAATGCTGTGTTCAGAGACGGTGGAAAGAACGCAGGCAATGAATTACCTGGGGATACGGTTTGATCGAAGCCTTGCTTATAATGTGCACATAGACCAGGTGATAACAAAGGCCAAGCGGGGTTTGGCAGCGATGCGGGTGATGGCGGCAGCAAACTGTGAGCAGCGCCATCTATGTCTTCTGTACGAGGGGCTGGTCATGTCTGTTTTGGAGTATGCAATGGCAATCCTGACTGTCAGCCATAAGCAGATAGAAAGGATGGAAAGGATACAGAATGAAGCTATGCGCATTATTCTTGGATGTACAAGAGATACAGCATGCAGGGCGATGCGCTACCTTCTTGATTTTCCAACCATTGAAGAGAGAATGCAAGTTTGCAGGGCACGTGCCTACCTCAGAATTAACGCAAACACACAGCATCCACTGCATAGTGAAATTAGGAAGGTGAAGGGCAGCAGGTTAAAAAGAGGACGGTCGTGGATGGGTCAAGCCGAGGACATTCTTCAACAGGTGTGTTCACTTGAGGACTTAGAACCTGGCGAGGAGTGGGTGCAAGTGCCAACAGACTTCTGCACATCCTTTTCAGTTTGCATCCAACTAGATAGAAAATGCAGACAAGAAAATCCGGCTGCTGTTGAGGCTGAAGTACAAGCGTTGATTTTCGAGAATTCGCTAGACAGTGACGCGGTCATCTACACAGATGGGTCGGTCGTCCGACATGTGAGAAGCTCATGGGCCTTTACAGCTCGGGCCGGAGGGAGAATTGTGAAGGAGGACTCTGGTGCTTTCACTGAAACCACAAGTAGCCTGACCATGGAAGTCATGGCAGTAAGTAAAGCAATAACATGGCTCGAGACACAGACATTCACTAGGGCTTGTTTCCTTAGCGACTCAATGAACATGATCAAGAGGATAGAGGAGGGGTCGATCCGAAGAGAATGGTTGCTGCCTCTGAAGCGGTCTCGGCTGGCAAAGATTAGTTTCATCTTCGTGCCAGGGCATGCGGGAGTACAAGGAAATGAGCGGGCTGACAAGCTCGCAGGTGAGGCTACTGTTGAGGGCGGACGCGCCATGGACCAGGCTGACATTCTGAATGCTCTACGAGAAGTGAGACTTTTGCAAGAACCAAGTGATGACTGTGAATCTACAACAATGGCCAGACTGCGAGAGCAGCAAATTAAAAGAGGGGTGGCCAAACAAGAACACTACGCAGGAAGCCAAAGAAGATTGATAAACCAACACAGAACTGGCGTCGTTAGCCGCTACACGCTGCGGGATTTGCTGAGGAGGGGATCCGAGCACTTATGGACTGAATGGTCCGATGTGCAACGAGGATGATCTGTCGACTAACTAACTAACTATCTGCTGAGAAGCAGGACGTGACTTAGAACAGCACATCCGACTGACTGGGAATAGGCCAGGATCAGTCATGTTTCCTCCGTTAATATTTCACTGGGAAGTCAGCATGGCAAAATATATAAGAGCGCTCACTCGTAAACACCCGGTGAGCTGATGCAGTGGTAGCGGGTTCAATCCTTACACAGGTCAGTTGGATTAAAATGATGTCTTTTCGTCCTTAATTTAGGAACGTAAATTACAAGTATCTCTGAAGTCGGAGTGGGCTCGCCTGATGGCAAGGGACACTGGTAATAGGGAAAGTTAATCCACACGCAAAAATCAGTCCAGCACTACTAGAAGTAGTATCACTTGTATGGACTACACTTGAGTTCAAAGCGAGGAGGGGCAAAAACAATTTGATTGTCAACAGAAGACAACACAAAGGCCATTTATTGTATGAATAAGTCAATGAAATCACAGCCTGGATAATTATGTAACCAAAGTACTACTGAATGGAACCCGCTTCTCCAAGAAATGGTTACTGGCGCAGTTCCTAATACTGCTTACCGATTTAGAAACACGGCTGCGGGCGATTTGGCAGCAGACCGTCTTGCGTTGGGTTTTGTTTTATAAAATGGTAAGCCGGTCGTTCAGAAATCAATGGCAAGCTACTGAACGTAAACCTGCCAAGAGATCACAAACAGCCAAAAAACTTAACTTCTTAAAAACTATGAAATGGAGTTGTAAATCGGCAGATAACAGTGTCAAAACGTAATTGAAAAATAGCCAAGCACTGTTGAGTCAGTTGTCTCCCTTTGACTGCAATGACGGAATGGGACTTATTTTTAATTCCTTCTGCAAACTTATTTTTAACTTTTATTCAAAGGTGATATAAACGGACTCTTTTAGCCAGCTTTGGGCGCAATAGTGCCCAGCAGGTTTGTGGGTTTGGAACAGGAAAGGACAGCTGCACATCACAGTGCCCGTGGAAATGGTACTTTGGTAGCGGGTAGGGGAGAATGGCTGTACACCGACCTCACTGCAATAGATGAAAGCCTTTTCCAGGCCAAGGATCTCCGAACGACAATACGCCTGACTTAAAAGCTACTAGTCAAAACCTTCCAGAGGATTCACGACCAACCAGCACATTTAAACCACCTCAGATTGGAACACGTCTTACTATACATCAAATCTCACTGTGATATACGAGATACAATAACTAACCCGCCAGACATATTTTTAAATAAAAGTTTGTTATAGATCCCGTAAGGCTCGTACCAGCCAACTCCAACAATTTTTGGCAGTTTGTGATTTCTCGCCGGCTTCGTTGTAAAGGGTTTACGGACGCAATTCGTAAAACGCACACCGTGTTCGAAATACAGCTTCGGGCGATTTGGCAGCAGACCGTCCTGCGTTAGATTTCATACAATGGTATGAGTGCCGCTCGTTCAGAAAGGAATGAGAAACTACTAAACGTAAACTTGCCAAGAAATAACACAAAGCCAAAAAAAAAATGCTGGGGTTGACTGCGACGTTCTGTAAAGGATATGAAACTAACTTTAACTGATGATTTCTTGGCAAATTTAGGTTCAGTAGTTTGCTATTGCTTTCTGAACGACCGACACTCATACCTCTGCATGAAAACCAGCGCAAAGCTATCTGCTTACATATCGCCTACAGCTATTGTTTGGAAGGATGCATCCATGCAGATGGCCAGCCCATGGCTCGTGCCGATGTTATTAACGCCCGTAAAGAGATCTAGAAAGCGGAGGTTCTTGACGCCAGTGAATCCGCATCGTTGTCTAGAATGAGGGTCTCGGGTGTAAGAATGTGGCACGGCCGGACACGAGAGGCACATCGGGAAAATTAGGGGTCTCGTCAACCAAAACAGCACTGGCACTATAAGACGCCGGAAGCTGATGCATATGTTGGAAAGGGGTGGGGGATCTGAACACTTATGAAACTGTCCAGAGTACAAGGATGATACCCCAACATATAACAGATAACAGACGCGCTTGATTGCAAATTGCGTTCGTTACCCCTTCGCCACAGCGACAATGAACGAACGAACGAACTTTATTTTCGAAGGGTAACAAATTGGGCACGCAGGCTCGTCTTACATTCGGCACTTCCAATCACTCATTTTTCGTTCATAAGTGCATAGTGCATTCACATAGGGAAAAAAATATTGTCAAATGAATGTTGTAAGCATAAACAATGCATGTTACCATGGTATGAGACAAATTCCCCCACCTGCCCAACCCCTATCAATCCGCGTGTCCCCCACACACACATCCACCACCCAACCACACACATACCCACAGGCACATACATGACCCCATCCATCCACCCATCCCCAACCCACACATCCCACACACACCCCCACATAACCATCTCCCCCCCCCACACACACACATCTCCCACCCACCACACACACATATATTCCCGCCAACTCACATATCCTGCACTTACCCACACACAAAACCCGCACCCACACAACACACACCCCACCACCCACATATACCCTACCCACACACATTCGCCTTCCCACCCACACACACATCCCCCACCCATACACTCATTTCACACACACACCCACCCACTCAGGTACTCATCCATCAACCACTCACACCCACACATCACCCACCCACCCATCAACACATGCATCTCCCATCTACCCTCTCACCCACACACAACCCAACCACCCAGCCAAACACACATCCCCCATTCTCACATACATCCTTCATCCACCCGCACATCCCACACCTCCCCCATCCCCTCTCCCACACAACACCCCACCCATAAACGCATTCCCCCACACACACATCCCCCTACATGCATTCCCCATACACATACCCGCCCACACATCTCTAACCCACACACACACATCTCCCCACCCACCCATACATCCCCCACCTACAAACATCCTCACCACCCACACATACATCCTCCAACCATTCAAATTTACCCCATCCAAACTCACACACTCAGACCCACACAGACATATCCCATTCACAGACACACCCCCTCACCCATCCCCCAACCCACACACATCTCCCACACACCCATTCACCCACCCATGAGACACAATAAGCAGCTTTAAAAAAAAAGCAAAGGTCCCTTTCCAAGCTTAATGGTCACGGGGCATATGGTGCTGCACTTTGTATTGTAGCAGAATGAATATCATATCTGTATGAGATTAGGGGTGCAAGACTACAGCACGCTTGAGCATCCGTATAGAACAGTAAGAAGGATGCTCAAGTCGTGACGTAGCTTGTTGTTGGGGTAGTGACTACCAAGGACGAGGGAAGAGAAGTCAACATCAGAATTGATTTGTACTGGGATTTTGTATCGACCATCATGTACACATAAAGCCTGTTTTGAAACAACCAGCAGAACTTGTTAATCCTCTGTACACGCATTGTTACAGATGGATGGATGTTATATTATGACTCATAAATCAGCGCACACTTGGTTGGCGTTCACCGAAGCAGAAGAAGGAACTAGAGAATAGAGAAGGCACCAGACAACATAACAGTTAAGTTATAGCTACCACACAGGGATTCGAACCTGTCAATCCAAATGACGACAGCACCTAGCTGGTGCATGACCAACTAGACACACATAAAAAAAAAAGATGTCATCATTAGCCAAGTCTATCGTCCACATGAACCTACAACTATGCAATATGGACATAATTCGTATCTAACCATTGAAATGGCGCCTTGTGTGTCTGAATTGTGACTTAACGCGGTACAGGTTAAATACGAAACACACAAACACATCCTACCAACTAACAGTATACCACCACAAGCAAAGATGTACAGACCAAACGGAACCGTAAGGAGACCATGTAAACGATGGACAGAGGGAATAGCAGAGTCCATGGGAATCTCGGTATATAAAGCCCATAAACGGGCACTCTCCCGCGGTGTATACTTCACCTCGACACCGCAAGGTACAAGGGGAACGAGATGAGATGAGATGAGAAGAGATTAGTTGAGGTGAGGTGAGATGAGAAGAGATTAGAAGAGATGAGAAGAGGTGAGGTGAGGTGAGATGAGAAGATATGTGATGAGGCGAGGTGAGATGATATTAAGTGAGATCAGATGAAATGAGATGAGATGAGAAGAAATGAGATGAGATGAGATGAGGTGAGATGAGATGGGATGATATGTCGTGAGATGAGAAGTGATGAGATGAAAGTAAGGTGAGATGAGATGAGAAGAGATTAGATTAGATGAGGTGAGGTAAGATGAGAAGAGATAATATGAGGTGAGATGAGAGGGAAGAGATGAGATTGGAAGAGATGAGATGAGATGAGAAGAAATGAGATGAGATGAGAAGAAATGAGATGAGATAAGGTGAGGTGATATGAGATGGGAAGAGATGAAATGGGAAGAGATGAGATGGGAAGAGATGAGATGAGATGAGATGAGATAAGGTGATGTGAGATGAGAAGAGAAGAGATGAGATCGGGCCGTAATGCTGTGTCTAGACATGTCGCATGTCCTTGACCGGAGGTTGCGATCAACTCCGGATTTATCTTTTAGGCAATTATACGTCGAGTAGCTTGCTATTGCTTTCTGAACGAGAAGTCAACGTTTAAATCCAACTGCCATCAGAGCACCGGAAGTTCACGAGGGAGTGATATTATCCTTGTGACCAAGATGACGTCTGTCTAATCAACACGACTATTTAAAGAAGAGACATTATTGGTTGGTTCCTATGTGGTAAACGTAGTACACAGAAATATCAATTGGGGCACCATTGAGGGCACCAAGACGGCTCATAATACTCCTCACGTATTGATTGGCTCCCTTAGAAGCAGAATAAGGACGTAGACACCTTTACTTCCCAAGACATATTCCTGGTACATATTTAAGGTTGTGTCGGCCGGAGAGCAGGTCAATTTTAAACATTCGAAACCTACCCTATGTGGTTCGAACTCAATAGCGTCGTGCCGCTAGGCTAAAGCTACTCCTCGATGTAGCAGCTTGCACTAGTGAAATAGCTGGTCTGTTAAGGGTTCGAAAACGCAACAGGAGAACGACATATGGGAGTTATGACCCAAATAATCAGCTCACTTAAAATGTCAAAACGATAAAGAAGACGAAATAAGTTTTAAAGCGGGAAAACCATTAAATAAATCGGACAACTCATACGCCCATGTGTGGAATGTATTACACAATCTTCCATGTCTGCCAATTAACTTGGTGTTATAATAGGGTAATTATTCTGTCAAATAATTGCCAGTAGTAGGATCATGTTTCGTGTTCATATGAAACAAGAGTCATCATCACGTGCCTTACCGAGTACTTCCGGTCCCCAGCATGGCGGTTAGGCATTGAACCGATACGGCCTCTGGAGTATTTATCCTTGTGGCTGCGGTTTGCATTTCGCATATATCTCATGTTGGACTGGTAGTATATGGTTCCGTCGCCCTGCTACTGAATGAGTGCGTGGCGCGACTCTGTGAGCTGTGATATTCTTGTGGAATGCTTTTTTGCATGTCCGCTTTTGTTTCTACAGTGACCTGCATGTTCGGAACAATGGCTACCGGCTGTTGCTGAATTGACTGATTGCCTTTTCGGTTCACGAGTGCATTTTTCAGGAGACTCCTGGGAATCGGCACTGGAGCTACGGAGTTCGTGCTTTACGCTTTCGGCGGATCGCCCTATGGATAGAGACAGAGCCATGTGAGAGAATCCGGGTCAATGAGGTCTTTCTGGTGACTGCCGATTCCATCGACGATGAACTGTGGTTTCCGTGGAGGACTTTTGTGTTGGCATTTTGGCGTCGGCATTATGCACAGTGTACCTATGTTGGCTGTTGGATTGCCGAGACTTCTGTCTGTTCCACTCTTCATATTGGACAGTGGGGAGCATTTTGTGTAATATTCACTGGCACAGGAACGGAGCATAATGGGGACGACCCGTTGCCGTGAAGTTGGAACCTCGACTGACTGACTACCTAACTAACTAACTAACTAACTAACTAACTAACTAACTAACTAACTAACTAACTAACTAACTAACTAACTAACTAACTAACTAACTAACTAACTAACTAACTAACTAACTAACTAACTTGCCGAGTAGCTAAAGGGATAATTAAAAAAAAAGTAATAGCCCTGTTACAAAAAACTTAAACGCGTTGAACATTTGATGCTAGTCTCATTTTTGTGTAGAACAATCGGCACTGGGAGAATAATGTGATCAGTGTCACACTGGCCGCCTTTACTTCCCAAGACATGTTCTGGTACCCATTGTAGACCTGGGAGCCCAAGACAATTTTTAAAAAAAATTGTCTCGATGCGGATTCGAACCATGACCAGCGACAGGCGGGCGTCTAGAAACTGACTACCCCGGATCCCGAAAGGGAGCAAGCAAACAGCGGTCATCTATCTCCTGGGTAAGGTCGCCTACAGATCGTCTTCTATGCCATTCTGTCAACCCGTCCAGCATTTCCTTCTCTTGTTGGCCTCTGTCGCTTACACCCTCAACCTTCCCAGTTGTCGTAACCTACAGACCTCGCCTCATAACATGACCAAACTGACAATTGTCTTGTCCTGATGTGGCTATACAATGTCTTTATGAATTGTCCTGATGCGGCTATACAATGTCTTTATGAATTGGCTTCTTGCAATACCTTTCATATTTGCGGTCGCTCGCTTTGAATTCAAGCGTAGTTCATACGCGTGCTACTACGTACTTCTAGTGCACTATACTGATTTTTGTGTGTGGATTAGCTTTCCCTGCTACCAGTGTCCCTCGCCACCAGCCGAACGCGTTCCGACTTCTGCGGTACTTGTAATTTACGTCCTCAAGTTAAGGACAAGAAGCCAACATTGTAATCCAACTGACCGGTGTAGGGGTCGAATCTGATACCTCGGCATAAGCACACCGGAAGTTTAAGAGCGAGCGTTTTATCATTAAGCCATGCTGACGTCTAGCAGTACTTGTATATTAATAGGTCCTTACTTTCCCGCTGACGGATTCTGAAGCTGTCTAAATGACAACCACATCTCTGTGTCCTTTCTTCCGCTGACGGATTCATAGCTGTCTACATGACAACCACATCTCTGTGTCCTTTCTTCCGCTGACGGATTCATAGCTGTCTACATGACAACCACATCTCTGTGTCCTTTCTTCCGCTGACGGATTCATAGCTGTCTACATGACAACCACATCTCTGTGTCCTTTCTTCCCTGACGGATTCATAGCTGTCTACATGACAACCACATCTCTGTGTCCTTTCTTCCGCTGACGGAAGCTTCAGTAGCATGCGGTGTACTGATTTCTGTCATCAAGTATGTTCACGGCGCAATGGATAGCATGCTTGCCTACTGGCCCGATGATCATGTGTTCGTATGCCCTTCGAGGCTGGACTTGTTTCCACCAATCTGGCCTCTTTGGTCGACCGTCTACAGTGTGTACCAGAACATATCCTGTGCGGTAAAGGAGACCTGTTAGATATTAACCTAGTCACCTTAGTAACATTTTCTGAATTGATTTTTAATTATGAATCCTGCATAGCTGGATACCTCTTGAAAAAAAAAAAAAAAAACCAACGGCATCTTATTCAAGACTGTAGGTCAATTCTAAGCGGAGATATTAATGTTTCCGTGTCAGTTTATCATTTAAAATTAACAAAGAGGACAATACGATTGTGATCCTTTCAGAAAGTGTGACCTACCTACACACTCACGGAACTGGTCGCTTTAAAAAAGTCGCTTAAAGTCGACATGGTCGACTTCATTGCACCGGGTTTATCCCATACGGCTCGGTCTCTTTCCCCAGCGTGGAAAGCATCACACAAAGCACGAACTTCGTAGCTCTAGCGACGACCCACAGGAGTCTCAGAAAAATTTCACTTGCGAACCGAAGGATGCGGCCCGGAATCGAACCCACAACCCGCGGAGCCAGAGTCAAATGGCTTGACCACTTTGCCACGCAGGCTCCAGCTAACTCACCCAACTGGTGGTTATATTGACGCCAAGGGAGATTAAAACTGCCTCTGTCTAACTCAGAGAAAGATAACTACTGCCAGGTTGTTTATATACACACGCATATAAATACATCTCCACGTCATGCCGTGATTACGTCAGACCGCGCGCGCTAATGCACGCGCTGTCTTGTCAGCGCGAGGCCTCGAGGTGGAGATCCATTTTCACCTAGTAGTCCCGTTGAAAAGTTGCAAAATTATCAATGATCTGGTCCTTGTAGAGTGATGAAACCTTGCACATAAATACAATAATAAATGTTGAATGTACACATGCATTCATTATCATGTTAATCGCACTGAATACTCAATAACAATATGAAATGGTCACAGCTGGAGCATGGCAAGGAAAAATGTTATCTCCCGCCATAGAAATACCACATTACAGCATGCGATCTTCATAATTTCAGTGCGAGATTAACTGCCCACTTAAATAGTCGAAAATTACAAATTACACATAAAAATGGATGCTAACTTTAACAATACATAGTAGAACAATGTAATACGTCCCATAAAACGGTATTTACGGGGTTAATTACCACTTAGAATAGGTAGCCTAATTCTCCGGTATAACAAGGATTCCCGAAGCGCCAGAAATGCAGAACGCAAAACGGGGAGGGAAAAACTATTTCAAGTAATCGGTGTCTGTTTTAACGAGATCTTGAAATAATCGGGGACTTTAACATCATGAGTACGCGTAACGTCCTCATATCGGATACACAAAAACAAATAACCGAAGGTAACCGGAAAATAAAATACAGTTAAATTCAGCAAACCTAAACTGTAGTGCCTAATTATTAATTAACCACATCATGCATCGATTGCCGATTGGTTTAGCCACTACGATACAGATTGTCGCATTTTAACGGAAATATATTTGCGGTTTTGTTCGGCAACTATTTCTTGTGTCTCCAATTTAAAGGAGGTTTAGAGTACTCGTGACGTTAAATTTCCCGAATATTTCAAGTTCGCGTTAAAACAGGGACCGATTACTTTATTTAGTATCTCCCTCCTCGGTTTACGTGTGTACATCTCGTGTTTCTGAAATTCGTTTGCTACACAGAGACACAGAGTGACTTTTTCAGACGAAAGTAGACCCGCAAATCACGTTTTATGTAGATGTATTTGTTTGTTCTAGTAAGTGTTTTTTAGATGTATCGTCAATTTTTTTCGTAAATCTTGTAAATTTTTGTCTATTAAATTCGGGAAGGTCATCTCAAACTAAAATGGATGAAGATTGCATGTTCTGGTGTGATATTTCAATGGCCCGGGGAAAAGCCGTTTTCCCCTTTTCAGCGATGACTATTTAAATTTTGGTAGGGAAAAACCTAGCGATTTGCCTGCCAAGGGTTGAATGTTTGCATTCAACATCAAATTTTGTATGTATCTGACATTTTCATCACTCCTGCATGGACCGGATCATTGATAAATTTTTCATCTTTCCAACGAAACTTCTTTTCTTTTGTCAAAATGCATCTACTCTGGCAGCCGTGTTGACAAGTCCGCGCGCTGTCCGCGCGCTGTCTGACGTCATCTCAGCATGACGTGCAGATGTATATATCTCTTTGTGTGTGTAAATATAAAAACCGGCAGAGTTATCTGTCCTTTTGTTAGACGGGCTGCTGTGTTCATCTCCTTTGGCATGAGTGCAACCAACAATTGTGTGAGTGTGTAGGTAGCGTCACAGAAAGTGAAAAGGTCGAAACCGTTTTCTTCTAGATGTTCCAACTAAATGATAAACTGACACACAAGCATTAATATCTCGGCTTAAAATTGACCTACAGACTTGAATAAGGTACCGTTGGATTGTTTTTTCGAGAGGTATCCAACTATGCAGGTTATAT
>JACEFZ010022688.1:32500-35000 GCA_014155875.1 Cepaea nemoralis | reverse complement strand
ATCAATTGAATTCAATCAAACATTCTACTTAGCCTTTGTCGACCAAGAAAAGGCATTTGATAGAGTAGATAGAAACAAGCTGTGGGAAATCCTTAAACAATATGGAGTGAGTACACATCTAACAAACCTATGTAGAATCTGATACAACAACAGTGAATGCATAGTGAGAGCAACTGGGGGACACTCAGAACCCTTTACCATAAGATCTGGAGTACGACAAGGTTGTATTATGTGCCCTCTCTTGTTCATAACATATATAGACAACATATGTAAAGAAACCAGCCAAGCAGAGACAGCAAGAATACCGCATGACGAGAACACAGAAGAAGAACCATCTGTTAATTACACCACTAGAGAACTCTTGTTTGCGAACGACCAAGCACTAATAACAAAATCAGAAGCTGAATTACAAGACCACATGAATAGTCTAAACGAAATATGTAGGGAACATAACATGAGAATTAGCACAAGTAAAACAGAGGTAATGATTATAACTAAAGAAGAAAAAACGACAACAATTCACCTAAACGAACATCCTTTGAAACAAGTAAACAGTTTCAAGTACCTAGGAAGTATATTATCATCAAATGGCAAATTAGAAGACGAGATCGAAAATAGATGCAATAAGGCAAATCAACTCATTGGACAAATGGCACCAAGACTAAAAAAACAAACATGTATCAATAGCTACTAAGCTAGCCCTTTACAACACAATCTTCCTACCAACTCTAAGTTAATAATTCCAAACCTGAACAATGACAAAAAGAGAACAGACAAAATTAAAACAACAGAAATGAGATTCCTGAGAAGAATACTTAATGTGTCAAGAAGAGATATGATCAGAAATGAAGAAATCAGGACTAAAGTGGGCGTTATAGCTGCACTAGATTTTATTAGAAGGCAGCAAGTCAAATGGTTTGGCCATGCAAGTAGGTTACCAACTAACAGTATACCACAACAAGCAATGATGTACAGACCAATGGAAGCAGAGGAAGAGGCCGACCACGTAAACGATGGAAGCAGGGAATAACAGAGTCCATGGGAATATAGATACATGAAGCCCAGAAGCAGGCACTCTCCCGGTGTTTATACTTCACCTCGACACCGCAAAGTAAAAGAGGAACATGATGAGATCAGAAGAGATTTCACAAATTTATTGAACACCTCTGTTTCACATATTTATTTAACCCCTCTATATTAGACAACCATGTAACCCCTCTGCCACAGACAGACTGTTTAAATCCTGTTTCAGACATCCATTTAACTCCCCCGCCATATTTATTTAACGCCTTTGTTTCCCACATCTATTTCATATTTTCTCGCAGATATTTATGCAAAGAGAGGCTGCAAAGTGCACAGAAAAGAGAGGCAGTGAAATGCGCGGAGAAGAGAGACGGTAAACCACACGGATAAGGGCGACGGTAAATCGCACGGAGAAAAACAGTAATTTACACGGAGAAGAGAGACAGTAAAAAAAAAAAAAATAAGTTCAATGGAGACAGTAAAACACAAGAGAAGATAGATATTAAATCACGCGGAGAATAGAATCGGTAAAACACGGAGAAGAGAGACAGTAAAACATACGTTGAATGGAGACAGGACAACGCAGAGAAGAGAGACGGTAAAGCATACGTTGAATGGAGACAGGACAACGCAGAGAAGAGAGACAGTAAAACATACGTTGAATGGAGACAGGACAACGCAGAGAAGAGAGACAGTAAAACATACGTTGAATGGAGACAGGACAACGCAGAGAAGAGAGACGGTAAAGCATACGTTGAATGGAGACAGGACAACGCAGAGAAGAGAGACGGTAAAGCATACGTTGAATGGAGACAGGACAACGCAGAGAAGAGAGACGGTAAAGCATACGTTGAATGGAGACAGGACAACGCAGAGAAGAGAGACAGTAAAACATACGTTGAATGGAGACAGGAAAACAAGGAGAAGAGAGACAGTAAAACGAGCAGAGAAGAAAGCCAGAAAAACACACGGAGAAGATTATTTGAAAAAGATGAACACAATGAAAATCACATAAGTGTAATTACTTGAGATGGGAAAGAATAAAATAGCTTCTACTAAGCCTCACTGGAAAGAAGAATTATGTGTGGCCCCATTTGTGTTAATTGAAAGTGTTTTTGTAATATAGTAGAAACCGACCAAACGTTTGGTAACATACATCCTATATAAGTAGCCAATGCTGTTGAGAAGTTGGCAACATTTGGTTAAAACTACAACCAAGAGTTGGTTTGAAACCAACCATGTTCTAACAACACACCGCTGTTCTATCAGAGTCGTCTGCCAGATTCCCGCCACCTACTTTCTACGTATGGACATAGCTCTTTAATACAACATCTCTGGCCTGGGCGGCGTTTGTCTCTCGGCTGTCACTCGGGAACAAACATTCTCATGTCACGTGCCAAAAATTGAAATGGGAAAAATGAAGACCAATTTAGAACAATGAGAACAACGCTCATGTTGAATTTGTCAGCGCGCTCAA
>JACEFZ010022688.1:0-27500 GCA_014155875.1 Cepaea nemoralis | reverse complement strand
AGGCAATTAACACTTTGACAAACAAGTATAACTCCCGAAATTCCTTACCATCAAATCATATTACATGCGACCAATTCAGTAAGTTTTTTCAAACTGACATAGACCAGTTGAAGGCTTCAATACCTAATTCTCCTTGCAACTTATCTTTGCTGTCATCGTTTTGCGAGAGTAGATGCTCCCGCGATATTCTTTCCGACATACCGCTAATGACAATCACTGAAGTATTCACTTACCTCAGTAACCTAAAAAACACAACCTCATCTGGCTTAGATGGAATCAGCAACCGGATTCTCCGTTGTGCTGCGCCAGTGATCAGTATATCACTAACCTATGTATATAATCAGTGTCTCACCAAAGGCCACTTTCCATCAGCTCTCAAAATCGCTAAAGTGTACCCTCTTCTTAAATCTGGTTCATTGGACAATGGTCTCCCGAACAATTACAGACCCATTTCTTTACTATCATCACTATCTAAGCCACTAGAAAAACACATCCATAAAGTAACATTACAGTATTTAGTTCGCAACAAGCTTATTGTTGACAGCCAATCAGGATTTCGACCAAAGTATTCTTGCCATACGGCCCTAACAAACATGATAGAAAATTGGCACGAGAGTATAAACAACAACAGTCTATGTGGAACTGTGTTTATTGATTTCAAGAAAGCATTTGATATGATAGACCATGTTATTTTAATTAAGAAACTTGAGACAATGAAAATTGGTCCTAATGTAGTCACTCTAATATCATCTTTTCTATCGGACAGAAAGCAAGTAGTATCACATAATAAATCGCTGTCTCAAACCACTACATTCAATATTGGAGTACCACAAGGCTCTATTCTTGGCCCTCTATTATTTGCCATATATATTAACGATCTACCTTTGCATCTTTCATCGTCCTGCGATCTATTTGCAGACGACTGTACAGTGTACACAAATGCTGAGAACTGTATTTTACTGGAGTCGTCTTTACAACAAGAATTAAATAATGTAGTTAGGTGGAGCTATTCAAACCGTATGCAAATTAATATCACTAAAACAAAATCAATGTTATTAACAACCAGACAAAGACTTCAAACTCTAAGCTCACACACATCACTTCAACTTCACATCGATAACATGCCAGTAGAAAGTGTAATTGAGCACAAAACATTAGGCCTAATCATTGATAGAAACCTAACCTTTAATTCCCACGTTCAAGCGCTCATTAAACAAACAGCGAAAAAAGTCTACCAACTCGCCAAAATTAAAAACTTCCTTGATGAGGACACAAGGAAACTATTCTATACTTCTCATATTCAGACACACTTTGACTACTGCTCTACAATCTGGGACGGTTGTTCTAATTCAAACACCAAGCGACTTTACTCACTCCAGAAACGGGCCATGAGTCTAATTTATAGCAAACATTTATCTGACAATCCCAGCCTGTATAAACGCCTTCAGTTGCTACCACTCCGCAAACGCCTGCTTTTCAATAAAGCTAAACTAATTCACAAAATCTTGCATCATAATGCCCCAAATTACCTTTGGCCATTGTTTAAATATAATGCTAGACACAGTAAACGTTTAAATATATTACACATTCCGAAGCCTAGGATTGACTTATACAAAACAAGCTTAACGTACTCTGCAGCTAAGCTGTGGAACAATCTTCCACAAGAAATAAAAGACATCACCAATCCTTATTCATATAATCGCAAATTACTCGAACACTATCTCAGTACGGATTACCTTCCCCCATAATAATAGTGATAATAATAATAATAACAAAACCCTAGTATAACAGCCAGTCCCCTTTTGGTAGGCCAGTATATTCCACATGGCTAATAAGTGTCTGACCATTATCTAATGTTACTGTATCGTGTAGTTTTGATGTTCGCATTTTGCCAATGCTTTTATAATGCATAAGTTTTATATTGTTGCTGTTCTCTGTTAGCCTTGAATGACGTGTGAATGAAATAATGTATGGAAGAGAGTGATAGAAGGGCAGAATGTTAGACGGGCCTGCGTGCCCAATTCTTAACCCTTTGAAAATAAAGTTTGTTCGTTCGTTCGTTCTATCTATCTATCTATCTGTCTGTCTGCCTGCCTACCTGCCTGCCTGCCTGCTTGCCCACCCGCCCGCCCGCCTGCTTATCTATCTATCTATCTATCTATCTATCTGTCTGTCTGTCTGTCTGTCTGTCTGTCTATCTATCTATCTATCTATCTATCTGCCTACCTGCCTGCCCACCCGCCCGCCTGCCTACCTGCTTATCTATCTATCTATCTATCTGTCTGTCTGTCTGTCTGTCTATCTATCTATCTATGTATCTATCTATGTATCTATCTATCTATCTATCTATCTGCCTGCCTGCCCGCCCGCCCGCCTGCCTGCCTGCCTGCTTATCTATCTATCTATCTATCTATCTATCTATCTATCTATCTATCTATCTATCTATCTATCTACCTATCTGTTTATCTATCTATCTATCTATCTATCTATCTATCTATCTATCTATCTATCTATCTATCTATCTGCCTACCTGCCTGCCTGCCTGCCTGCCCACCCGCCCGCCTGCTTATCTATCTATCTATCTATCTATCTGTCTGTCTGTCTGTCTGTCTATCTATCTATCTATCTATCTATCTGCCTACCTGCCTGCCTGCCTGCCTGCCCGCCCGCTTATCTATCTATCTATCTATCTATCTATCTATCTATCTATCTATCTATCTATCTATCTATCTATCTATCTATATATCTATCTATCTGCCTTTCTGCCTGCCTGCCTGCCGACCGACCGACCGACCCACCCACCCACCCAGCCAGCCATCCACCCACCCACCTACCTTTCTGCCTACCTACCTACCTTTCTGTCTGTCTGTCTGTCTGTCTGTCTGTCTGTCTGTCTGTCTGTCTGTCTGTCTGTCTGTCTGTCTGTCTGTCTGTCTGTCTGTCTGTCTGTCTGTCTGTCCGCGCAATTAAATATTGATAAAAGTTACTGGAAAAAACGTCAGGACCATGTCTTGAAAGAGGAAGAGGACTATTGGAGAAAGGCTGGATTGAAGGTTGTATGTTCAATTCCGGGACGCGTCCTTCATTTCAAGAGTGCATTTTTTCCGGACACTCCCGAGGGTCGTCGCTGGAGCTGCGGAGTTCGTGCATTGTGCGACGCTTTCCGCGCTGCTGAAAGAAACTGAGCCATATGGGATAAAAACCCGGTGCAATGCAGCCGACCCTGTCGATTGTAAGCTACTTCTTTCATTGCACCCACTCCCATACGAATCCGGATACGCCTTTGTTTGTCATCTGAATTTGCAGGTCCCCTTTACCGTAAACATAACTTTTTTTAGCGAGAAATCACTAGTTGTTAAGCAAAACATCAAAGGAATGTCGCCGCTTTCAATGATTTAAGTTGTTTTTGGACCTATCAAAGACATATTCCTTGGGTGGGGGTAAATATAAGACGGCTGGAAAAATTTCATAACGATGCAACAGACAGTTTTCAAAATAATTGATCGTGAATGAAGGTAAACAAATGTGGACATACTATAGTCATAGAAGTGGCGGGACATACAGCTAGAAGACATGTAGTCAGACAAACAACTAGTCATACAAGTGGCGGGACATACAGCTAGAAGACATGTAGTCAGACAAACAGCTAGTCATACAAGTGGCGGGACATACAGCTAGAAGACATGTAGCCAGACAAACAACTAGTCATACAAGTGGCGGGACATACAGCTAGAAGACATGTAGCCAGACAAACAGCTAGTCATACAAGTGGCGGGACATACATCTAGAAGACATGTAGCCAGACAAACAGCTAGTCATACAAGTGGCGGGACATACATCTAGAAGACATGTAGCCAGACAAACAGCTAGTCATACAAGTGGCGGGACATACATCTAGAAGACATGTAGTCAGACAAACAGCTAATCCAACATACAGTCAGAAGTCAGCTAACCAGATAAGTAGCCAAACATATAGGCAGATATATGGTCAGACAAACAACTAGTCAAACAAGTGGCGAGACAAACAGCTTGACAGACATACAACATAAATCAACCATAAAGTCAAGTAGCCAGGCAAACAACTAGACAGACATCAGCTAGGCAAACAGCTACACAGACATTAGCAGAGCTCGACAGCCATATAGCTAGACATTCAGTTAGACAGACATATAGCCAGAAACAGCTAAACAGACAGGTAGCCAGATAAACATCTAGACAGGCAAGCCAAAAAAAAAAAAAAAAGCCAGATAAACGTACAAAACAAGAAACATACCTAGGCAGACATATATCAAAATAAACAGCTTCACAGACAGACAACCAAGTAATCAAGTCGACAAACAAACACCTGTACGATCAAGCAGGTGAACTGTCAATCAGGCAGATAGACAGACGCAGACTAATGTGGTAAGAGGCATTAGCATATACATAAGTTACTAATCTGGATCCTTGTTGTGGACTGCACGCTTGTGTTATGAATCCGCGTGTATGATTCTAACATTTTCTACAGGAAGAGATACCCAGTCTCATGCTAATGCCTCTTACCACATTAATCTGCGTCCGTCTATCTGCCTGATTGCAGGTTCACCTGCTTGATTGTACAGGTGTTTGTTTAGTTGACCCAGAACACTAAAGACCGAGATCTGTGGAGAGTCATGAACGCCTACGCCAGCCGGCACGGCACTTGATGATGATGATGATATCTGCCTCTCTTCCCCTCGATCTGTCCAGTTGCCACGATGTTCTCCAATGCCTCTCTTCTCATCACATGACCAAATAAGGAAAAAAAAAAGCTGTTTGCCTCTTTCTTATTGTTGTATATAATGTTTTAGTTTCATTACCCTCTTTCAGGCAGTCGTTGTTAGTTACTTTGGCAGTCCAAGGAATTCGCAACATTCGCTTCAGGAACCACATCTCTGTTGCTTCCAACATCTTCCACATTTGTTCATTTACATTCCACGATTGACATCCATACAGCAAAACAGGTTCTATACAACACATCATCAGTCTCTTTCTTACATTCAATGATAGCGACTTATTGCATAATATACTCTTCATTTTCTGAAATGCAGCCTTTGCCTGCGCTATTCTGCTCGTAATCTCTGTTGTGCATCTTCTACCTCATGTTATAAATACCCCTAGGTTTTTAAAACTATCCACTTGGTGAAGAATTTTCCCTTCAATCTCTATTTCACATTTTGGTGTCACTTTTTTCTTTGATATCACCATTGTTACTGTTTTCTTGATATTCACCAACAAAATCGGCTGCAGCTGATTTTGATTCTTCGACTTGGTGTGTGGGAGAATTATGAAAGGCGGTCACTGCCACCTATTCCCCAGTGCACTCAGGTCTATAGAATGTGATGATTCCATCCCTTCTCATATTCACAGCAGATTCATGCAACGGGAACTCGTCTTTTCTTTACTTTCAATTTTTGTAACTACCATCATATACCCCTATTAAGGCAGGCAGAGGCTGAGTTTCCTACCAACTCCATGCTACCAATGCCAAACCTGGACAATGACAGAAAAAGAGAAAAGAAAAATCACAACAACAGAAATGAGGTCCCTGAGAATAATACTCAACTTTTCAAGAAGAGGTAAGATCAGAAATGAAGATATCAGGACTAAAGTTGGGGTTAAAGCAGCACTAAATTTTATTAGGAAGCAGCAAGTCAAATGGTTTGGCCATGCAAGTAGGTTACCAATCAACAGCATACCACAACAAGCAATGATGTACAGACCAGATGGAAACAGAGGAAGAGGCCGACCACGTAAACGTTGGACGGAGGGAATAGCAGAGTCCATCGGAATATCGATATATGAAGCCCATAATCGGGCACTCTCACGAAGTTTATACTTCACCTCGACACCGCAAGGTACAAGAGGAATATGATGAGATGAAATGAGATGAGATGAGAGGCTGAGTTTGGATTTACAGCGGATTTCAACTAACGACGCCTTCAAATCTAGCAAAGCTTACTGTCTATTTCTGGTTGTTTTGGTGATTCATTCACCATAGAAAACATTAGCTGCTCGTTCGACCAATCTTGCACTAGTCCGCAAAAGAATTGTCATAAGTTGTACACCCTCATAAAAATGGATATCAGACAATTTTCAGAACTGTCTGGTAAGAAAAGGCGAAGAGGAAGGGAATTGACCAACCATCTCATATGTCTTGGCGCGGAATATAAATCAAAAATGGTTTAAAGGCGAGATGGTGGAGTTAATTGCACCGGGTTTTATACCAAGCTCGGTTTATTTTCGCAGCCCGACCTGCCGAAAGCGTAGCACAGCGCACGAATTCGTAGCTCCAGCGACGATCCCCAGGAATCTCCAATAAAATTGCACTCGTAAACCGACTGATTGCTATCTCTCATCCAAAATGATTGCTATATATACCACAATGATTGCTATACATAATCCATAATGATTGATATCTGTAATTCATAATGACTGCCATCTCTCATTCATAGTAATTGCTATATATAATCTATATTGATTCCTATTTGCAATCTATAAAAATGTTTATCTGTAATTTATAATGAATGCTATCTCCCATTCATAATTATTGCTATCTATAATATATAATGATTGGTATCTATAATCAATATAAACTGCTATTTAAAATCTATAATGATTGCTATCTCTCATGCATATTGATTGATTTATGGCAAACAGACTGATTGCTATCTCTTATCCATATTGATTGCTATGTCATCAATATTGATTGCTATCAGTAATCCGTACTGATTGCTATCTATAATCCATAATGATTGCTATCTCCAACCAATCATACCAGTTTAACAAGCCCGTGAGTGAGACACTGTTTGTATCTCTGTCCTAGCCTGTGAAATAAACAGTATTATATGACGATTTAAATAAAGCTATGGAAACACAAAATTTCATATCTGCCGCCTCTAAATTCAGGACTGTCTTTAAATAGTACATATCACCCAGGGTTTAAGAATCACTGCTGTGACTGCAACTTAGATACATGTGTTCCTATCCCCCCCCCCCCCCCACGGTTTAAGAACCAGTGATGTGACTGACGTCTGCAATTTAATAGCGATATTTTAGATAAGTGTGTTCCCAAATATTTTTCAGGGTTCAAGAACCACTGCTGTAACTGACGTTCAGCAACGTAATAGGGAGATTTTAGATAAGTGTGTTCCCAATTTTTATTTGAAACACGCGTCATAAGACCGCCACACGCCCAATTCATCGTTACTGGGCCGTGCTGCATGACGTAGCAGAGCCGGCCTGTGGTGACAGTATCCGCAGCTGCTGCAGGAATAGTGTGTACTTATGAACAATTCATTTGTGGAGTCTGCCTTTCAAGTGCAGCTGTGAGTCTGACTGAAACTTAGCTGTACTGTCCTATAATAAATTATGAGTTGGCGTGGGATCGCGTTTTATTGTCTCCATTTCTGCTGTGGTGCCCGCGTTTGTTCGTTGGGTGTAGTAGCTACTGGTCTATGGCAAGGCAGCTGTTTTTGTTTCTGGCCATCCGTCACGGTGATATCTCACCGTGAAACCGAGAATATTCGCCAACAATCTAGATCATCAGCGTGATAATATTAATAAATTAGCGATTGGGGTCCCATGCAATCGTTAGTTTGAAATATGAACATTCTGTGTCAGAAACAGTTGATAGTGTTAACTACATGACAGTGAAAGAGTTAAATAACATCTAGAGCGGAAAGTGTTAATGTAAAAAAAAAAAAAACGTGTTAAAAGTTAGACGGAAGGTAATGAGAGAGTGTGCGAGAGTGAGTTATCGGACAGTGTATGTAAACTGGATAAAAGGCTGGATAGAGAAACATAAACAAGAATGTATAAAGCACACCTAACTATCAAATGCCGGTCTCCCTGGCCTAGAGGTTAAACGACTTTCTCCGTAATCCCGTTTATCCACGTAAGGTAACGCAGCGAGCGAGAATTGGTAGCGGTTCTCAACGCGTTGGTGACTTACGGGATAAGTGAGCCGGCCGCTCAGAAAGCAATGGCAAACTACTGAGCGCAATCTTGCCAAGAAATCAACAACAGCGGTAAAATGCTGATGTTGACAGCGATGTCCTGTAAAGGATATGCGAAAAATAAAAATAAAAAAGAAACAAACAAACAATCAAATAGTTAAGTTAGTTGCATGCTCTTTACAGCATTCAACAAACATTCAACTCCATCATTTTAGGATGTGTGTGATTTACTAGGCAACTGTTACGTTGAGTAGTTTGTAATTGCTCTCTGAACGGCCGACGCCCATTCAATCGAAATCAACTCAAGGCGGCCTGAATCCAAATGGTTTGTAGCTGATTTCGAACACTAGACTCCGTATGTCGGTAGGTTGTGAAAAGAGTTCACTACCCTCAAGTCACTGCGCCTGCAGAATCAAATACCACCTACCCAAAAGCATACAAATATCAGCTTAATTACACAAGAGAAGCTTATATATATGTTTCATTCATCCCAACGGTGTTACCAGTTCAAAACAATGTATACTGAAACTATTGGTGTTGGAACTCTTCGTTGGCTGCTGAGGATAGGGACGGAGCGCTTATGGGAATGCCCCGAATGCTGTGATGTCAGTTCCTAAATCAATCAATCAATCAATCGATCAATCAATCAATTAATCAATCAAAACAATGTATTCCATTTGTGAATTTAAACACAAAAGCCGCAAACAATATGTTGCACGATTTATTGCCTGACATATTTCGCTGCATGTCGTCAGGTGCATACTGCAGAGTTACACATCATGTGAAGTGAATACATGAATACCGACCAAGTCCACCCGGTGAACACAGGACATAACAGACCCCGCGGGCATGGGCGAGCATGAGGCAGGGACACTGGTGAAGGATCCAGAGTGTTTTTGGCGGGCTATGATGAAACCGGGATATGCAAAACAACATGCCACCTGATGATGATGTGTCCACTATTCTACGCCCACCAGAGGTCAGCATGTTAGAACTGATCAGAGAGCTCGGTCCTAAAACTTCCTGTTTACTGATGTCGAGGTAGCGGGTTCAACCGCTACACAGGTCAACTGGACTAAAATGTTGACTTCTCGTCCTTGACTTGGGGATGTAATTTACAAGTACCTCAGAAGTCGGAGTGGGTTAGCCTGATGGTGAGGGACACTGGTAATAGGGAAAGTTAATTCACACACAAAAATCAGTCCTGGTAACTAGAAGTAGTTGTACGTGTATGGACTAGCTTGAGTTTAAAGATAGAACTCCAATGTGATGATGATGATGATGATAATAATAATAATAATAATAATAATAATAATAATAATAATAATAATAATAATAATAATAATAATAATAATAATAAAACACTACTACCACCACGATTTCAGTTTTTGATTTGGTAACAGTGGCTTTCACTTACCTCCAGGAAAGAGAGAGCTCTTGTGATCCAAATGACACACCGATCCCGACAAGTCAGAAGTCTGCTTCATGGACCCACAGAAATCATCATAGTCAACATCGTCGACATCAATATCAGAAGTGTGAGCTCTGGCGAAACTCTGTAGCAGACTCCTGGAAGTCTGCTTCTCCGCATCGAAGTATTTTAATTCATCATCAACATCAATTTGGTTATCGTCAATATCATCGTCATCTCCGCCGTCATTGCTGGTTGTGTCTTGACTAAGATACTGACACAGCTCCTGGGATATTCCAGTTGGAATCGGAGTTCCGTTGATTTCCTTCGAGACTTCATCGAGATTATCAACTGAACAAAAGGAGTACAAATCGATTTCTGTATTCCCCAGATCTTCTAGGACTTGCAGACCTAAACTGGTATCTGGTTTCTTGTCTTTGGTTTTGACTTGGCAATACCCTTTGCTATCGACTTCGTCTAGGTCATTGGTTATGTGCTGTGATGGACTGATGTTGTCTATATCTTCGGTGACAACTGCGAGGAATAGTGACTTGAGTTTGGTGGAAGCAGCATGTCTTTAGAATGACTCTGGATACCCGAATAACAACTGGCGGCATCGTCTGCTGGCCGTGGCAACTGGTTGAGGACATAGCGAGCCACACGTCTGCTGGAATCTTCCATTTCTCGATACATTTGATCAATAGACTCTAGCCCTTCATCGAAAGCGCCAGGACGGTGGTCCCAAACGTTCTCATGTGCATTTTTACCCTGGCCATTTTCAGATAGACCAGCGTCTTCGGCAGCTTGCACAGACTGTCCTCTCTGCTTCTCATTGGTAGGCAAGCACATCGTGTCCACTCCTTTGCTTCTGTGTGTTTCTTTCAGACAGCTGGCTGGACATTCTGATATCAGTTCACCTTCTAGTGTTCTTTGCTTTGAAATATCACTTGTCATTGGAACTTGTTTATGGACGTTCTGGGGCGATAGCTTACTCATTCGTTCTAACTCACTGGTCAGCTTAATTTGACAAGTGTCATCACAGCCAGGTTTGCCAGAATCTTTGTAATCTGAACACCAGTCTTTGCTGCTGTTGTTGTTCACATTGCCAAACTCATCACTCCGAGTACCCGAAAGACAACTGCTGCATCTGCTCACTCTTAGTTTGATTATGATGAACCCAACTAAAATCTGGGGTCGCAGCACAATGCGTATTATTCAGATACGTCTTTTCCAATGCGGACAAGAAGTCGTGTTGGTGAATGTTATTTGTGGCGTTTAAAAGTGATTTATTTGAATGCAACATTGTGCGTAACACACCAGGTGTTCTTTTTCTATCTTCCAGAGAAGGAAGTTTGCCTAAGTAAACAACGCAGGCAGTTGTTGTATCACTTAAATTATCTACCACTTGCAGTTGCATCTGCACGGATTCAAAGACATCAATTTTTTGTTCCATTGCTGTAAATACCTTCAAACTGGTATCTATTTCAGACAATCTCCCACTGTCCAGTGTCAAGCTAACTAACTGTTTAGTTTCAGCATCAACAACTTCGCAAGCCTCAAATTTATCACAATCTTTTGAGAACTCTAAAGATGCGTTCAGAGCTACTTCTGACCATTCATCTTGATTAACTACATATTCAGGCACAAATCTGAAACCATAAGGTGTGGTACATGCAAGATTTCTGGCTCTGCCTAACATTCTTGATGTTAGATGAGCGTTAAACTCACCTCGTCTCTTTGATGGTATGTTTCTGGCTTTGACTCTCAATCTTGACGGAATGTTCTTGATTTTACCGCTCATACTTGCATTCCAGTTTGTGGCCATATACTTCATTTTTGATGCCAGGATTTTAGCTGACCCTCTCATTCTTGATGGAATGTTTCTGGCAAAACTTCTTTTTCTTGATGCCATTATTTTGTTTAACTCTCTAAATAATGACAAGTTTCTTGATTTACATCTCTTATTGGATGTCAAACCAGGTGATTCCCGCCCTTGATAAGACGATTTGAGGCCTTTACTAGGGCAAGTGTGTTTCAGTGTCAAATCTTGCGCTGAGTGGTTGTACAGAGTTCCATGTGAACGAAGATGACACGAAGACTTGCTCAAACTGTAACCAGACATGGCTGAAGGCTTATGGTCAATTCTAAAACCAGGTGATGTATTATCCCCCACCTCACTATAAATATCCAGTTGTTTCTTCTCACAACTCTCGTGTTTATGGAGTTCAACAACGCCCTGACCTCTGTTCACATTCAGAGTTGTGCCTCCTGCTGTTGTCGGCTGTCTCCCTTGGGACGATGGTCTCAACATTATGGTCGCTACACAATTCTCTGGGCCTTGCACGCACTTTGGTTTGCCCTGAAATCGGTTGGTGGAGTTGACAGCAGAAAGGATAGCAGAAAGTGGTTGTAATTCCCTCCAAGCTTCTATATTATAGTCTTTCTGGATACCACAGTCAACTTCAGTTTGTTGGACCAAGTCTGCTTTTTCCATGAAAGCTTTCCAGTAGCTGGACGCCTTCTCATCCTGATTGAACCAGGTTGATAGCTTGACAAAAGTTTCCCCAGATTGTTTCTCACCTTCTGTTTCAAACTTGGCAATTATCATCATTGAAACGTTCTCTGAAATACATTCTTGAAGCACTCCGATGGTAAAGTTGTGAACAAGATCTGTTCTAAAACTAGGCAATGTTGCTGATTCTAAACATCGATTTCTGTTTCTACATTTCATGATATACACCTCAAAGTGTTGCCTTTGATTTGTTGTATAGGCAGGTCGACTTTCACGACACTGAACTCTCTCCACTGACTGTGTTGTATAGGCAGGTTGACTTTCACGACACTGAACTCTCTCCACTGACTGTGTACATCTCTTGCTGCAGACGTGACCGATGTTATTTTTGAATGGTGTTGTCCTAGAACTTTTGTTGAAAGTCCATCCTTTGGTGCTGGCGAATGCAGACCTAGTTCTTGTCCCATACACATAGCCCTTGTTGTTGCTTTTCTCTGCTAAAACATTATCTAGCAATCTGTGGTCAATACTGAGGATGCCACACTCAATATCTTCCTTGGCAGTATTTGACAACTGAATACACCTGCTAACTTCTGCATTATCAGCATCTTGTAAGCTTACATCCTCCACCTGCCCGCTGTCATCACTATCACCGTTTGCTTTTTCTTCCCATCGCGTATCTCCGGCACTGAAAACAGACCTGGAGTTTGGCTTGCGTGACTTCAGACGCCATGGGTGTTGTGGACAATAGCTGTTGATGATACAAAATAGAACACACTTTAAGATTATGCGATTACACACTATGTGCAAATAGTCAATGACAGCTATGGCTTCCGGGTTAGAAGACACCAAAGACAACTGCGTTGATGTGGTGGTTGTGTAGTGACAGTAAACTAAACTAACCACCATTTTACACCCTGCGGGGCGTGGGGCATCTGGCGCTAGCACTATATTTTTATAGACCAGTCGGCAGATAATGGCCAACTATTGAACGTAAAACTTGCCAAGACATCAACAGCAGCTGTAAAATGCTGGTGTTGACTACAATGTCCTGTAAATGATATGTGAAAAAAAAAGTCGGCAAATGACGAGTGAGGTGGTCAATATCAAGACGGTCAAATCAAGATACCTCCACTTCCTGGTACTCATTCAAGGCTGGGTTGACCTTCAACTTCGTCTTCCCTGTATCCGCCCCTGGGACACAGGCCCTCAATGTTTGTTACATCGCCTGCCTCGAGGTCCTAAGGTTGTGGGTTTGATACCCGCCTACGTCGTTCGGTCCACGAGTGCAGATGTCTCGGAGACTTCTGAGGGTCGTCACTTCGGCAAACCGCCCTGGGGGAAAGAGATCGAACCATATGGGATAAAACCCGGTGCAATGAAACCGACCCCCTTCCCCCCTTGCCTGTTTAACCATTGTGCTTAAACTCACAGCAGGGCCTCATACCCTTAGCTATCATGTACAGATGTGTACTAGTCTTCCCCATAATATTAATGTCTGTCTCGACTTCCCTTTTCAGTGTGTCTTTATGTCGTCCTCAATACCGTGTGTCCCGTGTATAGGGTCGACCTGGTCGATTAAAAACAAACACATTCCCTAAAAGGGGATTCAACATCATGACCACCATGGCGACAGGCAAGTGTGCTAGCTACTGCGCCACTCGGCTCCCGTTTAAATAGCACGGTCGTACAAAGATATATCAGTGTTTCTGTTATTGGTGTTTCATTATTGTATTGTATATATTAGGAGAGAACACCAGGAATGTTACTAATACAGATCATCAATAGTAATAACAGCAGTGCGTCATTTCAGATCTAATAATGCTATACAACTGAACCATGCATCTGCTTTCATGGATGTGTGAAAGTAATTATGGAAAGTGTTTTGGCCATAAATTGAGTTATTACTCAACTCACTGTGAGTCGATTCTTCTACTTCTGCCCTGTATATCACAGTGGAGCTTAGGCCATCACCCAACCCAGGCCACGCCGTCCTTTCCTTTGCAATCTCCTGCAACTTCCCCATTTCTATCTATAATTTCCTTCTCCACGTGTTTTATGTCAGCCTCTGTTTCGTTTGCACTACAGGTTTCACGGGAGGAACTTTCTTGTTTCACATAACCCCAAAGTACGAATCTTAAAATATTTCATTTCTTGTCCCGCATGTGCTGTCATTCTCGGTTCACATTCATCTCTAGTATTGCATTAGACAATTCTGGAGATTTTACAGATGTATCTTTAGTAACTGTACGGCAACGTGTTGTTTCATAAGCTCTTTTCGACGCGGTAAACATGCACATTATTCATTGAGTGAAAGTGAAATTGTTAGTCTCCTTTCCGCGTTAACGCTGGGCATAAGCTGTTAGGCCCTTATTATTACCAATGGACACTGGATGGGTGACGCTGTTAGCATTATGCCTTTTCCAGAAAATGTTTGGTGCCCATTTATCAGCATAGATCGACCCAGAAACCATGTGATTACCATGGAATTGTTGACTATTGTAGAGACTAGCAGAACCGGGAGCTGGTGGTGACTGGGTTTCATCCATGCAGACAAGGAACCACTCATTGCAAATACATTCTGAATTTTCTTTTCAGTGAGTTTATCATAATGGAAAATTACGGCGACTCTCTTGCAATCTGGCACGTGAGCAGTTTGTAGTGCTGGTACAGCAAGGATGGTGGCTGATTCTTCCTTCATTTTAGCCAGATTAATGCCTCTTTGCCGGTCTCCCTGACCTAGGGGTTAGCGAATTTCTCCGTAATCCCGTATAGTCTCGTGAGTAACGTGACGTTCACGAGAATCGGTGGCGGTAACTTACGGGTTATGTGAGCCGGCCGCTCAGAAAGCAATGGCAAACTACTGAGTGTAATCTTGCCAAGAAATCAACAATCAGCTGACAGAGACATGGAATTGCCTGGAATCGTAAATTACAAAAGAATATTAGTTGCATATTCTTTACAGGACGTCACAGTCAACCCCAGTATTTTTTGTTGTTGTTTGTGATCTTTTGGCAAGTTTATGTTCAGTAGTTTGCCATTGCTTTCTGAAGGAAACGTAAATAACATGTACACTATTAATTGCGGCTGATTAGCCAGAATTTCATCTACAACTTCACATGCAACTTCATTCTCATCTACCTCTCACCTCTCAAACTGTTGTTCTCATTAACCCCACGCTCTTCAGAACCACCAAAGACTCCCCAAACAACTGCTCACCTGCGACAGACGCCCATCAACCAGGTGTCTATAGACTTGAAGATGTACTGTTCGCGTGTGAAACTCTTGGGCGCGAATTTGTAGGAGTCAAACTCCTGAACCTTGCCACTGTTCCACCGAGAGCCAATGGTTCTGTCGCCTTCACCAAGCCAGATCTCCACGTGGAGCATATCATGGAGCTGCTTCTTGCCTGCAGACAGAGGCAACATTCCGTCACTGGTACTGGGGCTGATAACGCTTTATGGTATTATATATGACTTTCAACATTTCTTGGTTCGAGATAGAGGTAACATTTTTGTCATTGGTACGGGTCTGACAACGCTATATAGTATCATAGGTGACTTTCAACATTTCTTAGTTCGAGATAGAGGTGGCATTCTGTCATTAGTACAGGTCTGACAACATAGTAGAATATAACACCTAACTATAAAAATTTCTTAGTTCGAGATAGAGGTGGCATTCTGTCATTAATACAGGTCTGACAACATAGCAGAATATCACACAACTCTAAACATTTCTTGGTTCGAGATTCCGTGGCTAAGGTCTTGCGAACGCGGTTTGTGAGCCCGTATACCCGGGTTCGAAACACAGCGGTGCTGGTTTTTTTCGAAAAAAGGCATAGGTGCCGGTCGTTCAGAAAGCAATGTCAAACTACTGAACGTAAAATTTGCCCAGGAATCACGAACAGCGAAAATACTGGGGTTGACTGCTACGTCCTGTGAAGGACATGCAACTAAAGTTTATTTTTTTTTAAAAATCAGTCTTTAGGAAACCCCGCGCGGTCGTAAAGTTAATAACAAAGTTCAAACTCTCTATGCCTGTTAATTTGCGGTCGTAAAGTTAACAAAGAAAAGTGGTTTCAAAAATAGTATTCGGCAAACAATAAAAGATTACTCAAATGCGTTGAGGCCATAGCAATTAGGCATCAAAATGGGGATTGTGTCTGGTTGTCCTGGTGACTACTTCCTGTTGTCGCTTCCGGTCCCCGGGCGGGCGGTGGCGGCGGCGAGGCAAGCCCCGGGCATGTGGGATACTTGTATAGATAAGTAGACCAAATAGTTGCCGGGCACCTCGGTTCGAGTCCCAGTGTGTGTGTGTGTGTGTGTGTGTGTGTGTGTGTGTGTGTGTGTGTGTGTGTGTGTGTGGTGCGGTGTGTCGTGTGATGAGCCCCAGACATGTAGACATCGACCCCCTTCTATGAGGAGACCGAAGTCCAATATGACAGAAAATGATTTATTCCATCACTCGAGTTACCCCGAGTAAGTCAAGTAATGACAGCATGAATAAACTTTTGCACAGTTGATAGCTAATTCGGTAGGTTTCGATAGTACCCATGCTTCATATCAGAACAGTATCAGAGACTATGTGTGTTATGTATTTGAGCCAAATTATAATTCATCTATTCACTTCATATGATATATAACTTTGCAGTATGCACCTGATGAGATGCAGCGAATTATGCCAGGAAATAAATTGTGCAGCCTTTTGATATGGCTTCTGTGTGTGTTTCTCTTCCCCCACTCACTCACTTTTGAACTGGAGCGTAGTTCTCACACTTTACTTCCAGTAGCATTGGATTGATTTTTACGTGTAAATTGTCAGTCCTCATTACCAGTATCCCTCGCCATCAGACGAACCCACTCCGACTTCAGAGGTAGTTGTAATATTTCGACCCTAAGTCAAGGACGAGAAGTCAACATTTTAGTCCAACTGACCAGTGTAGGGTTAACTCCCCCCGCACCTCAGCATCAGCACACCGGATGTTTAAGAGAGCGGGTTCTTATCCATTCGGCCATGCTGACCCATGCTTCTGCGTTGAAAGATTTCATTTTCTTTATACAGCGTGTGTGTTCTCTTCTTCTCGCATCTAAACCAGATTAACAGGAAGATGGTCAGAGTCCCTTGGAAATAAATGATCAGCCTCTCTCTCTCTCTCTCTCTCTCTCTCTCTCTCTCTCTCTCTCTCTCTCTCTCTCTCTCTCTCTCTCTCACACACACACACACACACACACAAACGTGCTGGGTTCATGTCAAATAGAAAGACAATTCCATGATGTCATAGGCGCCGACAACGAGATCTTTCTTCCCTTTACTTTAGAACATACCCAGTGCGTCTTAAGGCAGTGGTTCTCAACCGGTGGGGAATTCCCCCCTAGGAGGGAATTTTAAGGTTTCCAGGGGGAATTAAGATTATTTCAATTCGCGTTAATAGAAGAACCGATTACTTGATATTGTTTTCCCTTCATACTTTACGGTTCTGTATATCTCACCCTTCTGAAATTCATTTTATAACGTAAGTAGACCCACAAATCACGTTGTATGTAGACGTCTAGACTTGTTTTAGTGTGTGCTATTAAACTTAGCTTCCATTATTACATATACTGTGCAAAGGGGGGGGGGGGAGGATTTTAGGGAGGAAATACGAAAGGGGGGAATGGTGTTCTGCAAAATATGGTGAAGGGGGCACGGGCCAAAAAAGGTTGAGAACCACTGTCTTAAGGCGAGTAATAGGGTCATTTACTTTACTTTACTTTACACCCCAGTACTTCTCAAGGCATGTTTTAAAAACAAGGTCCTTTTCTTGACTTGACTTGACTATATACCCAGTACTTCCCAGGCGAATGAAAAGGTCATCTTCTTTGTTTCGCTTTACTCCACTTCATTTAAATGCACATAACTTCTAATTTTAACTTTTACTTTACCTTACATTACTTTACTCAAGCGAGACTTTACGTTACTTTACTTTACTAAAGCGACAAAAGAACCTTACTCCTTGGGTTCACATACACTCCAGTCATAAACACCAGATCTCCTGGCCTCATCTGCTCCTTGGTCAGGGTGACCGGAAGCGTGTCGAACATGTATGCCTGGTTCCAGGGACCCAGTCGGAAGCCAATCTCCTTCTGCAGGTCACGAAGGACTTGACGAACCAGCCCGCAGCAGTCCAAGAAGATGGGCGATGAGTACTCTGGAGCTGTCAATGGGAACATGTATTTATGAACAAAAGATGTCTGATTCAGTTGTATAGCACAGATGTATAGCAAATTGTATAGCACTGTTGTAAAGCACAGTTGTATAGCACAGTTGTAAAGCACAGTTGCTAATTTTAATGTCTCTGTCCTTGTCTTGCGATGATCAGTCTTTAGGTGAATCATAATGTACTAGGCACTTTTAAAAGGGTAGTTTGCCGGTGCTTTCCTCTATGGCAGTAACCATGCTGGTCGGGTGACCGCAGCCATTGTCTCGCGAAAAAGATCCTCTGCCTGCCGTCGCGTAACTTGAGACCATAACAAATAAATATCTGTCGGCTGCCCTCAAAATTTCTTCCACCACCTGTCTTCCCTAGCTTCTTTTGAACACTTCCAATAAACGAATACGAAATAACACCACATAATCCACAGGAAAACACTAAAACATCGTCCCCCGAAGAATAAACAGGTCACGTCGTCGCCATTTTTTACCGGAAGACAATGCGCAGGATCTGAAACAATTAGTAGATGCGGTTGCTGTACACAGTGAGCAACTGGGGTTAGAATTAAATTGTAAAAAGACACAGGTTAGGGTAGTTACTAGGAAGAACGAAATACCACAATGTAATATACAAGTAAATGGGAATATTCTTCAACAAGTGAATCGGTACAATTATCTCGAAACAGTCGTAACATCTGATGGGAGAGGCCTTGAAGAGATTAGAACAAGAATCGCCATGGCGAAAATAGCCTTTAGCAAGATGAAAAACATTCTGAACAATAAAAAGATGTCAATTGAAACGAGGAAAAGAGTGTTGAGGGGATAATTAGAGCCTGTTCTTTTGTATGGATGTGAAACTTGGACAATGAGCAGTCAAGTTGAAAAACATCTGATGGCTGCAGAAATGTGGTTTCTGGGGAAAATGCAAAGAATACCATGGACAGACAGAAAATCCAATGATCAAGTACTACAGGAGACAAATGAAAATCGTAAATTAAATTAGAGAAATTAGAAGCAGACAGTCAAAATTTGTTGGATATGTTATGAGAAGAAATGGATTGTAGAATTTAGTGACAACTGGCAAGATCGAAGGGAACAGACCAAGAGGAAGACCGAGAGGAAAATACCTGGATGGCTTGGCCACATGGCATGGACGAGACAGGAACACTGAGTGATCCACGACTCTGGTGATCGAGTGAAATTGTGAGTCATGACCGCCCACGCTTTTCGAGATGGCACATGATTGATTGATTGAAAGCACAGTTATAAGGCACAGTTGTAAAGCACAGCAGTAAAGCACAGTAGTATAGCATAGTTTTATAGCATAAATGCATAGCACAGTTGTAAAGCACAGATGTACAGCACTGTTGTATAGCACTGTGTAGCACAGTTGTATAGCACTGGTGTATAACACAGATATAAAGCAATTGTATAGCACAGTTGAAAAGCACTTTTGTATAGCACATCTGTATAGCATAGTTGTAAAGCACAGCTGTAAAGCACAGTTGAATAGCAAATGTCTATAGCACAATTTATAGCACAGTTATAGAGCAGTTTTATAACACGGTTGAATAATACAGTTGTATAAGGGGCGTTCATTTAAAATCCGTTCGTGCCGCACAACACGTAATTGCGTATGCTGAACATGATCATGTCATAGTCATGTGATAAGTACTGACCAATGAATAAAAGAGCACGTGATTATCGTCCCATGATGCATAGGTTCTGTTTCTGACCGTTAAGAAAATGGCCGAGTTGATCCAGAATTCGCCCAAAGAAGCTCAAAGAGCGGTTATTCAGTTTCTTTCATTTGAAGGATGCCGACTAGAGGACATTCGTCAAAGAATGCAGGCAGCGTACGGTAACAAATGTGTGTCGAAGACAAGAGTGACACACTGGGCACGAATGTTTCGGAAAGGACGTCAGTTCACGACAGATCTTCGAGGGCCGGGTCAACCGCATATTGTTGCAAAAGAAAAAAAAACCATCGCCAAAATTGATGCAGCAGTACAGATGAACCGTTGTCGAAGCATACGTTCGCTAGCGAAAGAGTTTGATGTGTCAATTGGGACAATTCAAAAGGTCGTTTGTAAGAAACTGCAATATCGGAAGCTGTGTTCACAGTGGGTTCCACGGATGTTTACCGACCACCAAAAAGAGGAACGCATGGGATGGTGCTTGAACCACTTGCTGCTTTAAAGAGTGGAGGGTGATGCATTTCTCTTCCTCACAGTGGCAGGCGATGAATTATGGTGTCACCATTTTGAGCCGAGCAGCAAAAGAGAGAGCATGCAATGGAAGCATGCTAGATCACCAAAAGCCAAAAAAATTCAAGTTACTGTTTTCCGCTGGTAAGGTTATGCTGAGCGCATTTTTTTTTACCATGAAGGGCTATTGTTGGCCGACTTTAAAGAACCTGGTGTCAACATCAACTCTACCCACTACTTGCAAACACTAGACAAGCTGCAAACAGCCATCAAGAATAAACGCCGTATAATTTTGTTGCACGATAATGCTCGTCCGCATGTCGCAAAGATTGTGCAGGACGCATTAGCAAGGAAGAAGTGGGAAATTCTGCAACATCCAGCCTATAGTCCTGATTTGTCACCATGTGATTTTCATTTGTTCAGACCTCTAAAAAAAGCTCTCAAGGGGCAAGGATTTCACACAGATGCAGACGTAATGAACGCGGTAAACACTTGTTTCAGTGATCAGCCACAATCCTTATTAGCAGTCGGCATTCGCCGCATACCTAAGCAATGGGATGCTTGCCTGAATGCCTACGGCGACTTCTTCTCACCAACCTATGGTGGCATAATTCATTCAAAATGAATGCTTTGTATAATTCAACAATACCTATTAATGTTTCTTTCATGCTTTTGTAATAAAGCCATTGGAACGGGTTTCAAATGAAAGCCCCTACCATAAAACAGTTGTATACCACAATTGTATAGCACAATTGTATATATAGCACAGATGTATAGCACAGTTGTAGAGCACAGTTGTATAGCACAGATGTATAGCACAGTTGTATAGCATAGTTAGATCTTGAGGTCTATGTGGCGAAGTGGTAACGCCAACTGCCTTGCGTTCCAAAGTTGTGGGTCCGATTCCGGGCTACGACGTTCGTTTCACTAGTGCAGTGTTCTCTGAGACACGTGGAAATCATAACTGGGGCTACGGAGTCCGTGCTCTGTGTGACGCTTTCGGCAAGTCGCCTCTGCGGAAGGAGACCGAGCCAAATGGGATCAAACCCGGTGTAATGAAGTAGAACGTCTCGCCTTTAAAATCTTTAATTAGATTTTCATTCTCTTTCTCTCCGCCCTTCTTCACCCCATCATCCACTCTTCTTCTTCTTCTTCTTCTTCTTCTTCTTCTTCTTAATGTTCACCCCTCGTCCCTTCTTCTTATTTTCTCCCTCTTCTTCTTTTCTCTATCCCTCTTCTTCTTTTCTCCCTCGTCCTCCTCTTACCGCGTCTTCCTCTTCTTCCTGCTTCCTCTTCTTCTCCCGCCTCTTTCACTTCTTCTTAAGATACTCTGGTCTAGAGAACAAACTGCCAAACATGCCCCCCCCTCCCCAAGCCTCTCTGTCATCTGAAATGTAATTAATTTGTTGCTTACACAAGTTATTCCCGGCCAGTTGTGTAAGCGTTCAGCCTACATCTACTCCTGTCCTCCTCTAGCCACCTTGCCTAGTTGACCCCCACATCAAGCTCATGTTTCTTTTTCACCTTTCCGGTCAAGGAGCTGCGGCAGTGTGGAGGCCTACCCGCTTATCTCCGACCCGGTGATCATATTTTCGACCCCAACTCCAGGCCAGGACGCAGCCAAACCTATATACCAGGAAATGTCCACTCCGTGATATTGACCACTTCTCACATCGAGTGCCGTAATCTGTAAACATATGCCCAGGACCATATATCCGCTGTGCCTCAAAGCATGGAGAAGGGTCTATCGCACTTTGTGTTTATTGTTATAGAAAAGACAAGCATTTAGGTACACGGATAGCATGGAACAGGAGAAGTAGCACATAGTGAATGGACAGAAGAGAACAATAAAAAATAAAAAACAATCAAATCTCGACTTTTAAGACTTTTTTTTCCCTTCAAAAATCCAGTTTGCAAACTATCGTCTATCAAGACGGTAGGGTGCTAGTCATTAACTATCACAGCGGATTGGATAGAGTGGTGGTTGAAGGCGGGGTTCCCTGAACCAGAGACAGCGGTCGGCTAGCATACAGATGGACGTCGGACATTGTAGACACCTTAGGCATGTAGCTGTCTGAGGCGGGAGAACTGGCCAGAGATCGAGAGGCTTGTCTGTGCTTCGTGATGAGAGCCACGTTTTGCAAAAGATCTGCTACACCAGTGATTCTCAACCGATGAGGAATCCTCACGCAACCGCCCCCCCCCTTTCCACCCCATTTGGGGGGGGGGGGGGGGGGTGAGGGATTTTAGGGTTTCCAGTGGGGGAGGGGGGAGGTTAAGATTATTTAAAGATCACGTTAATACAAAAACCGATTACTTGATATTGTCTTACCCTCAATACTTTACAGTTTTGTACTTCTCGCCCTTCTGAAATTCGTTTTATAGCTTACTAGCTGACCCGGCCCGGCTTCGCCCAGGCCCTGGAGGGGATCTATCTATCTACCAGTCTGTCTGTCTGCTTGTTTGTCTGTCTGTCTGGCTGACCTGGCCCGGTTTCACCCAGTCCCTGGTGGGGAGCATCTCATTTAATTCATATAAGTTCATATAAGCTCTCCCGTTCCCGACTATCTGTCTGTCTGTCTGTCTAACCCGGCCCGGCTTCACCCAGTCCCTGGTGGGGAGCATCTCATTTAATTCATATAAGTAGTCAAATAAGCTTCCGTTCCCGACCATCTGTCTGTCTGTCTATCTGTCTGTCTGACCCGGCCCGGCTTCACCCAGTCCCTGGTGGGGAGCATCTCATTTAATTCATATAAGTAGTCATATAAGCTCTCCCGTTCCCGACTATCTGTCTGTCTGTCTATCTGTCTGTCTGACCCGGCCCGGCTTCACCCAGTCCCTGGTGGGGAGCATCTCATTTAATTCATATACGTAGTCATATAAGCTCTCCCGTTCCCGACTATCTGTTTGTCTGTCTATCTGTCTGTCTGTCTGTCCCGGCCCGGCTTCACCCAGTCTCTGGTGGGGAGCATCTCATTTAATTCATATACGTAGTCATATAAGCTCTCCCGTTCCCGACTGTCTGTCTGTCTATCTGTCTGTCTGTCTGACCCGGCCCGGCTTCACCCAGTCCCTGGTGGGGAGCATGTCATTTAATTCATATAAGTAGTCAAATAAGCTTCCGTTCCCGACTATCTGTCTGTCTGTCTATCTATCTGACCCGGCGTGGTTTCGCCCAGCTCCTGGCGCACAGTAACTTAAAAGAATGTCCTTCCACACACCATTCATTATTTTTAATGAAAACTGTTTTTAATCACCGACATGACAGTTGATAAGTTCTTTAAGCAGAAAAAGATGGGTTACAATGTTATGCATTATGCATTATTTTTATGAAAACTTTGAAAATGCCTTAAAGATTATATGATTATTTATTATAACTCATATGCCTGAAAATAACTATAGACAAAGAGTTTAACAATAGTGCAAGTAAGTCCAACAATATGACTATAAAGTATATAGAAATGTTATTAAAAGTTATGCCCCTTGAAATAACTTTTCTAGAGTGAAGTCCCCCTGCTATATAAAAATTATATAATGAAAAATGAAAAAGTAAATGTTATTAAATAAGTAGAAGATTTTACACTAAGAAACTATTATAGTCGGTTGCACAGGAATGAAAGGAAGACATGTAGAAAATTTCATCTCAATCGGATGTACCGTTATAGAACGCATCCAATACATAGCTGACCACAAACACACAAAACCACAAACACTCTGTTTTATAGATATAGAAGTATTCACGCAAATCACGATTTATGTAGACGTCTAGGCTTGTTCTAGTATGCGTTACTAAATGTAGCTTCCATTTTTACGAATACTATATTGGGGACGGGGGTGGGGGATTTAAAGGGAGGAAATACGAAAAAAGGGGTGTGGGGGGGGGGGGAATGACGTTCTGAACATATGTTAAAAGGGTGCATGGGCCAAAAAAGTTTGAGAACCACTGTGTTACACGATGACACGTAGCGCCAATAGACAAACATGACTGGGCGTCGTAAACAATTAGAAAATTGGCAGGAATGAGAAAAGATTAAACATAGAAAGAAATTCACGAAGCCACAGACATATGCCAATACAGCGAATGATGACAATTTATTGGACAGCAAAATTCTACATCTTGGATTCAACGACTGGCAAGAGAAGGTCCACCAGAGAGACGAATGGAGACGGATTGTATTTGCAGCAAAGAACCTCAATGGCTCGGAAAGCTGAAGAAGAAGAAGAAGAAGAAGAAGAAGAAAATTCTACATGTTTGGAAGAAGGCTAAGATACAAGACAACTTAACATAAATAACAGAAAGAGTCGGAGAGAGAGAGAGAGGGAGAGAGAGAGAGAGAGAGAGAGAGAGAGAGAGAGAGAAAGAGAGAGAGAAAGAGAGAGAAGTAGGAGGATAGAGAGAAGGAGCAGAGAGAAGAGAGAGAAGGGGAAGAGAGAGAAGGAGAGAGAGAGAATAAGAAGAGATAGAGAAGAAGAAGAGAGCGAGAGGGCAGAGAGAGAGAGAGAGAGAGAGAGAGAGAGAGAGAGAGAGAAGGGGAAGAGAGAGAAGGAGAGAGAGAATGAGAAGAGATAGAGAAGAAGAAGAGAGCGAGAGGGCAGAGAGAGAGAGCGAGAGGGCAGAGAGAGAGAGAGAGAGAGAGAGAGAGAAGGAGAAGAAAGAGAGGAGAGCGAAGGGGAGACATTAAGAGGGAGAGAATAAACTGGACAACGACAGTTAATTCAGTGCTAGCATATACTCTATTCTCGTCTTTTTCGCTCCCCTGTAGATGGGAGTGTGCCACACCCACATATACACCCTCTAACTCCGACGTCCACTTCGACATGCATGTGTGAGGTTTACTTCTTTCAAACACACTCCACACACGTAACGTTTCCACGTCAAACACATACATTAGAAACACAACGTTAAGTATCCACGTCAAACACATACCTTAGAACACAACGTTACATATCCACGTCAAACATTTACATTAGATTACAACATTACGTATCCACGGGAAACAAATACATTAGAACACAGCGTTGGGTATCCACCTCAAACACATACATTATAATACACAAAGCTTAAAAAATAATGACAAACATACTGTGAGGTGCCCAGTACTTTTTAGCATAGGGAACGCCAAAGTACTTCTTGGCTTGAGCGATGATTTTGCCTCTGAGTTCTTCCAGTCTGGCTGGAGTGCTCGGCCTCTCAATTCTGGCGCCCAGCAGCTGGTTCTGCTGCCGAATCTCATCCTGCGGAGAAAAGACAAAGAGAATCAAATAATACCAACCTATAAGATGTACCTTTTCCTGTCAGGTTCCTCGCTGGAGCGGGCGTTAACGTCCATGACGCTCCACCACTCTGCAGTGATGGAGAACAGTATTGTGCTATCACAGAACGTGGCCATTGAAAGCGCTGCAAAATAGTTCTGACCTGCCTCAGAAATCTCCGTTATCGCCGGAGTTAATCAAAATGTATGCATCGAACTGACCAAAAACAGATCGGGGGGGGGGGGGGGGGGGGGGGGGGGGGGGGGGGGGGGGGGGGGGGGGGGGGGGGGGGGGGGGGGGGGGGGGGGGGGGGGGGGGGGGGGGGGGGGGGGGGGGGGGGGGGGGGGGGGGTGGGGGGGGGGGGGGGGGGGGGGGGGGGGGGGGGGGGGGGGGGGGGGGGGGGGGGGGGGGGGGGGGGGGGGGGGGGGGGGGGTAAATGTAAAGTAAATTTTTAAAAAATTTTTTTTCTTTTACCTTTACACACCTTCTGGGGAACGGGGTAAATGGTAAAGTAAATGACTTTCTTTTACCTTTACACACCTTTAGGGGAACGGGGTAAATGGTAAAGTAAATGACTTTCTTTTAGCTTTACACACCTTCATGGAAACGGGGTAAATGGTAGACTAAAGGACTTTCTTTTACCTTTACACACCTTCAGGTGAACGGGGTAAATGGTAAAGTAAAGCGCTTTATTTTAACTTTTTTACCCACCTTCAAAAAAAAACGGGGGAAATTGGGAAAGTAAAGGGCTTTCTTTTAACTTTACACACCTTCAGGGGAACGGGTAAATGGTAAAGTAAAGGGCTTACTTTACACACCTTCAGGGGAACGGGGTAAATGGTAAAGTAAATGACTTTCTTTTACCTTTACACACCTTCAGGGGAACGGAGTAAATGGTAAAGTAAATGACTTTCTTTTAACTTTACACGCCTTCAGGGGAAAGGGGTTTATGGTAGAGTAAAGGACTTTCTTTTACCTTTACACACCTTCAGGTGAACGGGGTAAATGGTAAAGTAAATTACTTTTAACTTTACACGCCTTCAGGGGAACGGGGTTAATAGTAAAGTAAAGGACTTTCTTTTACCTTTACACACCTTCAGGGGAACGGGGTAAATGGTAAATTAAAGGACTTTCTGTTACCTTTACACGCCTTCAGGGTAACGGGGTAAATGGTAAAGTAAAGAACTTTCTTTTACCTTTACACGCCTTCGGGTGAACGGGGTAAATGGTAAAGCAATTAAAATTTTCTTTTTTTAACTTTACACGCCTTCAGGGGAACGGGGTGAATAGTAAAGTAAAGGACTTTCTTTTACCTTTACACACCTTCAGGGGAACGGGTAAATGGTAAAGTAAAGGATTTTTTTAAAACTTTACACACCTTCAGGGGAACGGGTAAATGGTAAAGTAAATGACTTTCTTTTACCTTTGCACGCCTTCAGGGGAACGGGTAAATGGTAAAGCAAATGACTTTCTTTTACCTTTGCACGCCTTCAGGGGAACGGGGTAAATGGTAAATTAAAGGACTTTCTGTTACCTTTACACGCCTTCAGGGTAACGGGGTAAATGGTAAAGTAAAGAACTTTCTTTTACCTTTACACGCCTTCGGGTGAACGGGGTAAATGGTAAAGTAAAGGACTTTCTGTTACCTTTACACGCCTTCAGGGTAACGGGGTAAATGGTAAAGTAAAGGACCCTTTTACAGGGCTTCAGACGCTTGGGCAAATGGTGTTGGGCCATACAGACAGAAGACAGGCAGACAAACACACACACACAAACAGACAGACAGATAGTTAGGCAGAAAAACAAAACAGACGGGCGGATAAGTTGGGTTGAGTTGAGCTAAGAACCGACATCACTGCACTCAGGACATTCCCATACGTGCTCCGCCCCTCGTTCAACGCCAGTGAAAATCAACTACAATCGTTTTTCCCCCACAGATTTTTTTCCCCCTG
>JACEFZ010022687.1:0-15578 GCA_014155875.1 Cepaea nemoralis | reverse complement strand
ACTTTCCCCCTTACAATTTAAGTGGTCACTCGACCATTTGACCAGTACTTGCTCGCTACTTGATCACTACTTGACAACGTCACTACTTAATTTATTCATCTCTGTTTCACTACACGTACCATACCCTACAATTTTCTCACTTGAGCGGTTGACCACTGGTTGAGCACTGCTTGACCACTGCTTGACCACGTTGTCAACCATTTTACCATCACCGTTTCAATATACGTACTTTTCTCTACCTTTTAAGTGTTCATTCGACCACTTGACCACTGGTTGACCGCTACTTGACCATGTCATCGATCACTTTAACCACTACCATAATCTTAGGGACATCGTCATCTACAATTTAAGTGGTCACTCAACCATTTGACCACTACTTGACCATTGGCTGACCACTACTTGACCACTAATTTACCACCCTTTAATCATCATCATATCATTATAACCACTTGTCCCTAAAATTTTCCTTACTTGACCACCACTTGACCACTGCTTGACCACTAATTTACCACTAATTTACCATCCTTTAACCATCATCATATCATTATAACCAATTTTCCCTAAAATGTTCCTTACTTGACCACTGCTTGACCACTAATTTACCACCCTTTAATCATCAGCATATCATTACAACCACTTTTTCCCTAAAATTTCCTCACTTGACCACCCCTTGACCACTGCTTGACCATTAATTTATCACCCTTTAAGCATCACCATATCATTACAACTACTTTTCCCTAAAATTTCCCTAAAATTTTCGTCACTTAACCAACACTTGACCACTACTTGACCACTACTTGACCACTACTTTACCACCCTTTAAGCATCACCCTATCATTACAACCACTTTTCCCTAAAATTTTCCTTACTTGACCACCACTTGACCACTGCTTGACCACTAATACCTGGTACCCACCCTCTTACCGCCGAATGATACTACACTATATCCATTACAATCAGCGATCTTTAGCTTTCAAGGTTTCATTTGGAACACGTGTTATGTTAGTGAATAAGCTACTATGAACATCTACATAGCACTAATAACCACCCTTATCATCTAATTTCACTAACCCATACCCACTACTATCCCCACCGCACCTATTCCTTCTATTCGTACTAATGCACACCACCAATGTTCTAACAGTTCAAAATATTTTAACACACCACTCACCCACGTTTTTACAACCCGTTACTTAATGACATTTCCGTATGCACCCCCTCCACGTCTGTTATGAACCGACCACCGTCACACCCGCCGGAGATTTTCCCACACTTGCCGACGTATAACGCCCCGGTCCTACCTTCCAGAATTTTCCACTATGCGGCTACTTATTTAATATGCATTGTATTGTTTATACATGATTTAATAAAATTATTATATACCTGATAGTGTTTAAACCCGAACCGCCTAGTCTCACCCCACGCGCCCACCCCCTCGCCACCACCCCGCACCCCGTCGTTATTTATTTTTATTTTTATTTATTTTATTTTTAATAATTAATTAAAATTTTTATACACCCACTCAATAGTTATCTGCCCTTAGAAACATAAAATCTTAGAATTATCGCCCTTAGATATGACCTACATACCACTCCTTACCCCTTACCGAACTATATGACCGAGGAGGAGTGAAAATCAACCGAGGTCAAGGTCATTTGAGGAGGCTCCTCCAAATCCTACCCGAATTGCGCCTCTCCTACTACTCCCCTATCAGAAGTGAAAATTGACCCTAGATATTTAAATTAGCTGCTTTGTTTTGTTTCCGAGTTCTTTATTTTAAGTTGTAATCACAAATCTGCATTATGTTGCCCAGTCTAAGACAGACGATTGAGAAGCAACAGACGGGCTGTGAAACCCCGGGGAAAACTGTCAGCCTGTCAAACTGGAACTTAAACACAGAAACTAAGATATCATTACAACAGACATTTAATCTAAGCGCATTACACAAACAATCAAATGAAATAGAGGAGGAGAGTAAAGTCCTAGCAGAGAGAAAAAAAAGAAGAGAAAAGTAGCTTGTATTTCCTCAGAACTCGGAGTGGGTTCTCCTGATGGCGTGGGACACTGGTTAATAGGAAACAGATAATCCACACGCAAAAATCAGTTCCGCGCACTAAAAGTAGTAGATCGCGCATGGACTACGCTTGAGTTCAAAGCGAGCATTGAAACGAATTCAGAGACAGATACTGTTGTGGGAGACGCCTCTCTCTCTCATCTCTCATCATGTTCCTCTTGTACCTTGCGGTGTCGAGGTGAAGTATAAACATCGTGAGAGTGCCCGGTTATGGGCTTCGAATATCGACATTCCCATGGATTCTGTTATTCCCTCAGTCCAACGTTTACGTGGTCGGCCTCTTCCTCTGTTTCCATCTGGTCTGTACATCATTGCTTGTTGTGGCATGCTGTTGAGGTGTCAACAAATATCAGTGGGAGACGCCAACAGTCGAATATGAGCCTCTGTCGTGACCGACGTCTACACGAAGTCTAGTGATTTAATCTGACGCTCTATACGAAGTCTAGTGATTTAATCTAACGGCTCACCAGCTAATCGACGTCTACACGAAGTCTAGTGATTTAATCTGACGGCTCTACACCAGCTAAGACGTCAACGTGGGTCGCATGGAAAATGTCTTGGAAGTAAAGGAGCTTGAAGTGATTTGACCACGTCACTTCCTGGGTGTTTGTAGGACAATATAAATATTTGAAAGGGTGGAGTAGGTGAAGGTGATTTATGCTCAGTACTCATCAACACTTGTAAAAAGGGCCAACATTTTACTTTTACTGTGTCTGCAGTCCATGACGCGACTGTCTTTCTCTCCAAGATTCTTTCCAGTTGGTCAGTATATTAAAGGTATCCACGTGATTAACGCAAGCTTGCCAAGAATCACAAACAGCCAAACAATCCTAGGGTTGACTGCGACGTTTTGTAAACGATAAGCAATTAATTAACTTCTCATAATGTGATCAAAAATGTTGGTCTGTCACGTCTGACGTTGTTACGAAGGGAGTTCATTAAGTAAGTAACAAATGGCTGTAGAAAAATAACTAATTATGATAACAACTTGAAACCAGTTTATTTTTATACATACATTGCCCCTTTATTTCTTAACATAATTTCCACCAACATTGATGCAATTATCCCATCGTTTTATCAGTCCTCCCAAACCGGCTGCATAGAACTGCGTGCTCTGTTTTCTAAACCACGTTTTCACTTCACATTTAACTTCGGCGTTTTCGCGAAATGTCTCCCGCCAAGGTGGGTTTTCAGTGGACCAAAAAGGTGGAAATCGCTAGGGGCTAAGTCGGGGCTGTAAGGTGGAATGCTCCAGAAGCTTCCCACCTTAGTTGGTTAATTTTCTCCTGAGTTAATCGAGCCGTATGTGGTCTGGCATTGTCATGAAGAAGCAACACTCCTCTAGTCAGCAGTCCTGGACGTTTTCTTCGAATTGCATCATGAAGCATCGATAGAACTTCACAGTACGATTCAGAATTCACATTGTCAACTTTCTTCTTAAAATTGGTTAAAAGCACTCATTGACAATCCCAGAACACTGGCAGCAAACCTTCCTGCAGATGGCGTAATCTTGAATTTTTAGACACATGGCGAAGAAGGATGTTTCCATTGCATTGAAGCACGCGTTGATTCGGGCTGGTAGTGACGCACCCATGATTCGTCCCCAGTAACAATCCTGTTCAGCATGTCTTCTCCTTCATCTTCGTATCGACAGAGATGATGCAAGGACAGGCCAAATCGGTTCATTTTGTGTTCCTCCTTCAATTGTATGGGTACTCACCCTGAGCAAACTTTCTTAAATTTCAATCGATCATGCATTATGCTGTATGCTGAACCATGTGAGCACCCTATTGCAGATGCTACAAAGTCTATCGTTACTCGCCTGTCACCTCTAATCATCTCCTCCACCCGCTGCACGGATGCTTCTGTTGAAATCTCAACAGGACGACCAGATCGGATTTCATCAACAATTTTAGAGCGTCTTTGAGAAAAATGTTCTACCCAGCTAGGCACCGCTTTATGGGACAAACATTTGTCAGCATAAACAGGAAGCATTTCCTTATGAATGTCCTTTGCAGGCAGTCCTTTGGCCCACACAAAAACGCACAGCAGCACGTTGCGCTTTGATTTTACTCTCCGTAAGTACAGTCGCCATTTTGTTTATGCGCTGCGCATGCGCATGAGACACCTAGCGCCACCTGATGAACGGGAATATAAAGTTCGATTTTGCTGTCACCTAATGACACCTGTAGACAACACAAACTACATTTACCTGCCATCCCACAGAACTGTGTGACTTACTTATTGACTCGCCCTCGTATACGCCGTCTGTATGCTCGAGACGTCACCAAACGCGAGTAGAACAAGAATATATTGTTGCCAGCAATGTTCTTATCACGAGAACTATAGGAATCACCTTCGAACAAAAGTGTTCATTGCATATACTTCTTCATCTACTTGTTCTTTTCTTCTTTAAAACGTCTCCGTGAAACCTGGAGAAACCATTGCCCTTCCATACACAAAAACGCACGTTACAACAGGTGGAACAAGTAGCCAGTTCTCTCAGTCACATGATCCAACAACTGTCAAACTCATCTTCTTTTTCTTCTTTTTTTCCCTTCTTCGTCTTCGTCTTCCTCCTCGTCTTCCTCTTCGTCTTCCGCCTCCTCTTCCTCCTCCTCTTCCTCTTAATCTTCCTCTGCCTCATCTTCGTCCTCTTTATCTTCCCCTTCCTCTACTTCCTCTTCTTCCTCTTCGTATTCTTCTTCTTCCTCTCTTCCACTTCCTCGCTTTCTTCTTCTTCTTCTTCTTCTTCTTCTTCTTCTTCTTCTTCTTCTTCTTCTTCTTCTTCTTCTTCTTCTTCTTCTTCTTCTTCTTCTTCTTCTTCTTCTTCTTCTTCTCTTCTCTCCTCCTTCTTCTTCTCCTCCTCCTCCTTCTTCTTCTTCTTCTTCTTCTTCTTCTTCTTCTTCTTCTTCTTCTTCTTCTTCTTCTTTCTTCTTCTTCTTCTTCTTCTTCTTCTTCTCCTCCTCCTCCTCCTCCTCCTCCTCCTCCTCCTCCTCCTCCTCCTCCTTCTTCTTCTTCTTCTTCTTCTTCTTCTTCTTCTTCTTCTTCTTCTTCTTCTTCTTCTTCTTCTTCTTCTTCTTCTTCTTCTTCTTCTTCTTCTTCTTCTTCTTCTTCTTCTTCTTCTTCTTCTAGTTCTTCTTGTTCTTGTTCATCTTCTTCTTCCTCTTCTTCTTCTTCTCCTCCTCCTCCTCCTCCCCTCCTCCTCATCCTTCGTCTTCTTCTTCTTCTTCTTCTTCTTCTTCTTCTTCTTCTTCTTCTTCTTCTTCTTCTTCTTCTTCTTCTTCTTCTTCTTCTTCTTCTTCTTCTTCTTCTTCTTCTTCTTCTTCTTCTTCTTCTTCTTCTTCTTCTTCTTCTTCGTTCTTCTTCTTCTTCTTCTTCTCTTCTTCTTCTTCTCCTCCTCCTCCTCCTCCCCTCCTCCTCATCCTTCGTCTTCTTCTTCTTCTTCTTCTTCTTCTTCTTCTTCTTCTTCTTCTTCTTCTTCTTCTTCTTCTTCTTCTTCTTCTTCTTCTTCTTCTTCTTCTTCTTCTTCTTCTTCTTCTTCTTCTTCTTCTTCTTCTTCTTAGTTTCTCTTTTGAAGGTAGTGCGTCACACCTAGTTATGAACCTCAAAGGTCTGAGTCTCCGACATCAGTAAACATTTGTTTCAGGTTTACTTCCTCTACTCTTAACTCCAATCACGGTAATGGGCCATAGCTATGTCGTGAGTGGCTTTTCATTTCTAACAAGCGCGCCACACAGCGGCCTCACCGACCTACTCGTTGCCATTTCCAACAGCTGTGGGATTGTAAATATGCACAACGTATACGCGGGGTGTCCTAATTTCAGAAACTGTTCCTAGTAGGGAAGCCATCCTAACTCACTACCCAACACTTCAGAGGTTTGGGGGAGGGGGCGTGTGACATCCCTAAATACCAGTGGGGCTTGGTAAAATTCCCAGCCCTGGGCTGTGATCGAGCTTGGTTCCGTCTGGGGCTGAGGCGGACACCGTAACTGCTGAACTACGGCTTCCCTCATTGCATATACAAGAAGGGAGAAAGAACAGCATACCATGCATACAGTGGTGCTCGATAACACCCGTTTGAGAACCATCGGCCTGCCATCATCTCTAACATCTAAGCTTCCTGATCTAGGATAAACAGTTAACATGCCTGACATTTCTACTAGTACGACATCCATCATCGGTGATATCTCCCAAATACATATGGATTTATTCCGTCACATTTGATCCTCTAGATTTGGGAGGTTAATCGCTGCCTTTTTTTTTTTTTTTTTTTTTTTTCTTAAATAAGTCAACGAAATTATGAACAAATGCGGAAGACACGACCCTCACTTAATTACCTAAGCACGATGATATATCAACATGCTCTGTTTTTACATGTCTTCCCTGGGGCGACATGTTGTGTAAACTTATAGAGGTCAAATGTTATATAAGTATAGGCCTGAACTAACTTACACCACAGCACCGATATCCATCTACCAGACATCGTCACATCTCCGCACAAGAACTACAACATCTCCGTGAGTATATTTATCATCGACGTGTGGTAAGCTCCCTGCAGAACGCCGCTCCCATCACTGTAGGTACAGAGCCCTTTTACACGTCCTGGACACATCGGGGGGGGGGGGTATATGGTGCTGGAACTATATTTGTATAGACCAATCGGCAGTCGCTGGGTGATGCGGTCAGCATCACTCCGCGGGTCTCATCACATTTTTTCTCCCGCGTTTCCATCCTGTTTCAGGATATTGCGGTCAACACCAGCATCTTTCAGCTGTATGTTGATTCCTAGGCTAGATTACGCTCACCAGCACGCCACGACTTTCTGAGCGACCGGCTCCATACTTTCATAAGTCACTGGCGCGACTCGAACCCTTTCTAATTCTCGTGCGCTCACGTCAACCACGAGAGTTTCGTTTAGTTTAGTCGTTGGATCAACATCACGGCACACGGTTTAACCCATAAGTGCTCCGTTTTCCTCCTAACTCAAACCTGAGTCTGGAGAAACTCAGCTCAATGCACGAACTCCGTTGCATCGGCGAGGATCCTGAAATACTTTGGTTAGATTTTTAACTCGAAATTTTGCCCGGGCAGCGCCGAAAGGCTACTCTTTTTCGATTTCCAACTGCCAAGGGATTTTTTACGTGCGCAACAATACACACGGGCGTCCGATCTCACTACCCACAGACCAGGGGAAATTTTATTACTGGAAGTCCAGGTGGATTTTTTAAATAAATCCCGGTCCTCACCGGGGCCTGAACCCGGGACCTCCAGCACTCGAGGCGGACACCATACCTCGAAACCACTCAGAGTATTCGGGATTAACGGAGAAAGCTGCTAACTCCTCGGCCAGGGAGCCGGCGGGTCTCATCACATCCCGCTGGGAAATCTCTCTGCCTTTCGACAGTTCTCCACTGTCCTGCATTCTCATGCCCATGATGTCTTCGGTATTCCCTTTCCACTATCGTATTGCTCGGCCCCTACTTCTGTTTCCAGCAACCATGCCTTCCATGTCTGCCCTGTGTAAACCACTGTGGTGTTTGGTGTGGCCAAGGTATTTCAGCTTCCGAGACTTTATGTCTATTAAACAGTTTTCATCTCGCGAAATGTCAAGCTTTGACTTTCTTCTTTAATGTTGTGGAATAGTCCATGATTAGCACGTGTATGTTACCACATGAGTTGATTTCAACATCATCATACAGTGCCTTGCCTGCTGGCGTGGGCGATCATGCCTCTCCACAAATTGTGATCTCCGACGGTATGGATCACTTCGTGTGTTGATTCCCTTCCGTGCCTTGACACAAGACTGTCAAGAATCTTCTCACGCTGTCTTCCTCTATTTGTCTTTCCACAAATATTTACTGTTGTCACGACATGTTCTAGTTTTTGTCTTCTCTTAACGTGACCAAAAATGATGACTGCCTCTGTCTGATGTTTGTGATAAGTTGTCTTTGCGTCTAAGCTTCCCCCAAAATTTCCACATTGCTCTTTTTGGCTGTTCAATTAATTTTCAGCAGTTTTCTATAAAATATCTCCAAGACTTCCGGAGACTTTTTTTTGTCTGCTGACTAACTGTCCATGATTTGCACCGGTATGTTAACATTGGTTCTATGTAATCTGTAAGAACTCTCTTTCTAACTTTCAAGGATAGTGACTTATTGTACAAAACGTTCTTCATTTGATAGATTGCACTTTTTGCTTGTCCTATTCTGTTCTTTATCTCAGCGATGAATCTTCAATCTGATGTTATTCATGTGCCTAGATATCTGAATTTCCGCACTTGCCACAAAATAACGTCATTTACTTTAATTGCACATTTAAGCGCAATCTGTTTCTTTGATATTACCATGCCTTCTGTCTTTCTATTATTCAAGCTAAGGCCCATTTGTTCACTTTCTGCAACCAATGTATCTATCATTTCCTATAGCACTTCTGACTTGTTTCTATTAGGACGGTGTCATCAATCAATCAATCATGTGCCATGCTGGAAAGCGTGGGCGGTCATGACTCGCCATTTCACTCGATCACCAGCGTCGTGGATCAGCTCAGTGTTCCTGTCTCGTCCATGCCATGTGGCCAAGCCATCCAGGTATTTTTTTCTCGGTCTTCCTCTTGGTCTGTTCCCTTCGATCTTGCCAGTTGTCACTAAGTTCTCCAATCCATTTCTTCTCATAACATGTCAAAAAATTTTTGACTGTCTACGTCTAATTTTTCTAATTATCACACGACGTTCTTAATGATAAGTGCGTGATATTGTCGTTGTCTAGGTAACGATACTCCTGGTGTGTCAATTGAGCTCTCTCACTGTCTTACACTATGGCTCACCCCCGCAGTGCACATCCACCAGACATGAAACAAGATTGAGTTGGCGCACATAATCTTTTAATCCAGAAAGAACACGGACAAACGGAACATGTTTATACATCCAGAAAAACACAATGTAAATCCACCGAATAAGAATATCCTCCTCACACTTAATCCACACACATCACTGCCTTCTCAAGGCCTCCTTACTCTCGAATGTACACGACAGGTATCCAGCTACTAGCCCCAGCGGGACCTCACACACGACAACCCACACAATGGGTATAGGCCTACACTCACTATCCACCCCACTCTGGGTTTTAGGCCTGCATTCAAACTCGGAGAACAACACAATCCAGGACGGAGCTCTATCCGTCCTACCTCCGCTTCTATCCTTCAACTCCCGACCCGTTCGGAGTCAAAACATCAACTCCCTTAAACGACCTGACCCGCAGTCGGTCTCTTCTCTCACTGACTTTTCAAGTCTCCTGACTTCACATAACACTAAACTGTCTTTCGCCATATCCACCCTAGGGGTATCCACTCACACCCGCCCCATTATTTCTCAGGGTTGATTGTTTTTCTCGTAGTCCCGCTACACAGGTCACTCATCTCAATGTCAATGACCCAGGCATATGTCATTATCCCCCCTCCTAAAAGAAAACATCGTTTTCAAATGTTGGCAGACTAATACTTATCAAATATGTGACCCAGACATATTGCCTGGGTAGTCGTAAGTATAAATCCCACTTACTCTAGCTACCACACTAAATAATACATCAAATGCGCATAGTACACTCCCATATTCCCCACACATCAATACAACCAACTTTCTATCTTGTGTACCAATGCATGAACTAATACATCACATAATAATAATACATCATAGGAAACATCATATCTGTATATCTGCAGGTCTATTACCATCCTCAAAAAGACACAAGCTATTTGTGTACTGACCCTAAGGTGGTTCTTTTCTTGCCTCAAACCTCCACCTATGATTCCTGTCGATGCTGTGTCTACCCTTCATATACCCATGCCTCATGTTTCCTATATCTTTAACACATCTGTTTGCTAATCCTGGTTCAGTGATGTCGTTAACACTCTTTTGAACTGCGTTAACATTGCTATCTGCACATTGTACCGTTACACTGGAGTCTCTGTTTAGTCTGACCTCTTTATTAAATCCTGGCCAATATACCTGGCATCCTGCTCTATGCTGCTTCCGCCTTACTCCTATGTGCCCTGCACATGCGCTATCCTGAGCTGTTCTAGTATATCGGCCTCTATGTGTTAACGGTAATACTACTTGCCCACATGCAGTTCCGCCATCTGAAAACCTGCGAGTGAGACCATTGTTCTTCCTTTCGAAGCACCATCTACCCTTCTTTAATTGTCTATGTCTCACTTTCCTACACCCTTGGAAACATTTGTCCAGAGTAGTATCTTGTCTCTGGGATTCCCTACAGCTATATTTGAGATCCTTTCTCACCTGCTCAGCTGTCCTATCGTTGTCCTCTGTGTCTACTTCAAGTGCCCCTTTTTCTTCAGCTATACTCTCTAATTTAGGTTTTCTTTTTGTAACTACCCCGTTACTACTTAAACTATGTTTCTGGTCCCAATAAACTACTTCTTCTTCTGTACAATCTTTAACTCCTGGCACGTTTCCAATGATCAAATCTGCCACTGGTGAGTCTAGAGCACACGCTACCACTCTTCCTGTGATATATAGTGTTTTTACTGCTATCACGGCTAATGGGTAGAATTCTACTGTCCCATTAAATGTAATGCACCTAATCTTTTCCCCTGTATAATCCGAAGGATGTATTAAAGTTTTCCTAACCCCGATAGACGTACATCCGGAATCCCTAATTGTTAACGCTGGTCTATCATTGACGAAACCATGGTGCATCTTCATGCTTCCACCTGCATGGACTGCTGATCCTGCTTTCACTGTATGACCACACACTAAGGCTGGCTGACCGTCTTTTTCAAAAAGAGGTTTGCACCCACTACAATCTTCATTGTTGATAGTCTCAATAACTTGTGCTGCATTAGAATGCTCCGTTTCCCTCATCGTACAATGATAGCTGACATGCCCCTTCCTTCCACATTTGAAACAAGTGATCTCCTTCCTTACGTTACTTGTTGGCTCACTGGATGGTAGTGCATCACACTGTGCTGCCTTGTGTCTGCAGCCCCCACAATTCCAGCATCCAGCATAACTATTTGGACGTCTCTGAAAATTCCCCCTTTTGTATGGGTACCGTCCTGCTCTACCAAAATGGTTGCCACGGAAGCCATTATCTTGAGACTCTTGTTGTTCATACTTCTGTGCTGAATCCACACTTTTCGATCTTGGTCTAATAACTGGATTCTGGTCCTGGTTAGTGTACGCTGCACAGACTATTTCCTCACTCATTTCTCTACCAATAGAACTGTTTGGATGTGCCGTCATGTAATTTTGCCCTAACTGTGACATTATATCTATGTCCTTTGGCTTACCTTCCTCAAAGAAAGCTACTAAGTTTGTATTGCATGCAGATACTACCTTGTCTCTTAACATTAAATCCACTAATTTATTAAAATCTTTCCCTACTTCTGCAAACTCCACCCATTTATTAAATGTGTTCTTTACTGTGTTAACAAAGTCTGTGAAATCTTGATTTGTCTCTGGCCCTAAGTGTCTAAACTTTGTTCTATATCCATGCTCAGTTAGTTGGAACTTCGTAAGCAGACGTTGACGCAAAATAGTGTAGTTGTATCTAGGGCCTTACCCGTAAGAAACTCGCCAAGTCGCATCGCATACTCACCCTCTGGAATACCTAACACTTTCGCTGATGCTTCGAATCTTCCCAAATAAGATTCAAGATGGTCCTGGTCTGTAAAATATGGTAGTTTTAATCTCTGTGACGACTGCGAAGGTCTTCTGCTTTCCTCACTTTGACCCTTAGATGATAGTTCTAGTTTTCGAAGTGCAATTTCCGCTTCCATCTTAATCTTTGTTCTCTCTCAGCTAACTTTTCTTCCTGTAGACGATTGTTTTCCATTTCAGCCTGTCTTTGTTCTCTCTCAGCTAACTTTTCTTCCTGTAGACGCTTGTTTTCCATTTCAGCTAACTTTACTTGTGCCTCTTTCTCTTCCTATAGACGCTTTGCGTCGCGTTCATTATGCCTCTCCTCTCTTTCCGTCTGTTTTTGTTCTTTTGCTTCTGCATACTCCTGTAACTGTTTACCTTTCAGGCCTAACCTTTCACCTGCTTCAATATATTCCACTAAAGTAGGCATCTTGTACTTGTGGACACGATGCTGTCTGTCAGCCAACTATAAATGTAAAGACTCTGCTGCGAGTCTTTGTGTCCCTTCACTTAGTACACCTCCAATCAGACTGTACGTAAATTCGTAGTATTAATAATGTCACCTTGTACTCACACAGTCACTCTTCACGCGCTAGGTAGTGAGGGGGGGGGGTATTACCTATACTCCCTTACATATATCTGCAATAGCTGTATAAAAATTTCTGGAAATATTGTTAAACATACATATATATGCATATGCTGGCTCGGCAAAATTTGGTGGAGTAATGATGCATGACAAGGCAGACGTGGTTGCGGCCTTGTGGGAGCACGTGTACACCTCGGAGGAGCAGATGGATCACCATGGTCTGGTAAGAATGAGACAACGAGGTGTGACGAGGGGATCTGGCCGACGCTCGGCGCTCGAAGGAAAGGCGAGACGGACATATAATCAGATTGCTACTGGAACTATTAGTGTTGGAACTCTTCGCTGGCTGCTGAGGATGGGAACAGAGCGCTTATGGGAATGTCCCGAATGCTGTGATGTCGGTTCCTAAACCAATCAATCAATCAATCATATATACATATACAAAACGAATGAATGATAACAGTAAGTGTTGTCTATAAAACGTTAGACTCACAAGCCAAGTACACGGAGACGGTGATCACAAAGAAATAAACTTCAGTAACAATCACAAGCTTGTGTAGGGACACCCACACTGTCCGTAATATATAAACTGACAAAGACCACTAGACAGCAGAAATGACGAAAGATCACAATAATAACATATATCCAAACACAACAAATAGCATATGTAAATATAACGAAAAGAAAGAAAGAAAAGAAAACAATATATCTGCAAAATATACACAGATCTGACTTTAGACACCAAAAGGCACGGTATATTATCCAGGACCGACACTGCGCCACCGCAGAAGCAAACAAACCGACCTTTCGATTTAATTCCCAGAAAATATATGGTGCACCTAAGAAAAATAAATTTTTTTGCCCTGTCTCCCGACTTTCGTGAAACACACAAAAATCTCCTACTCCTGACAAATACTGGACCACATACAAGTAATTTCGTAACAACCGAAACCAATATTTATAAGACGATGAGCAGCAAACAAAATGTCCAACTGGCTGGCCGACAAATAAGTGCCTATTAATCCGTCGCCAAAAGTTCGTTTTTAATAATTTTTCACAATCTGCTGAAGATGTCTACGACGCTAGTTTCCAAAGCGACTTATTGTTTTGTTGAGTGGTTACTGAATTCACGTGGTGATCACAAGTTCCAACTGTCGACAAAATTGAAGATGTTGATTGATTATCCAAAATGTTCTGTCTCGACCCAGTCCGTAACGTTATTCTACCTTGGTTGTGGAGATGGTCCGTAGTTGTATCAATTATGTGATAGACTCACGTTTAAAGACAAAGTTCAACACAAATAATGGCAGCAAATGTCCAGCTCTTTAACACAGTACCGTCTGTTCTTTTTGGCAACTGTATGCACCCTTGTTTGCGGTGATGACACTTCGCTGTAAAATGTTTGCTCATAACAGAGTAATGGTCACAAAGGGATTCACAAAGCCGAACATAAAGTCTGGTTTTCGTTCACAAACACCTTGTTTATCCAGTTCTCCTCTGGAAAATTTTGGTAAATTTCCACCGTATCGGCCTTGGCATTGCCGGACACCTCAAGTCAGTACCTCAGTACTCTTTGTCACAATAATACACACTTTACACCGTTACCCCGCCTCAACTCTGGCTGCGGTGGGGTACTGTTACTACCCCTTCGGTCACCTGTCCTCGTAAACAGCGCTGACGCGATTTTTCCCTGGAAGCTCACAATTTCCACCGTCCTCCCCCGTCGTGTTAGCTGTCGTGAAATTCTTCACTTTTCGACCCGCGACCAACACAGTGCGTTGCCTCAACACACACACACACACACACACACACACACACACACACACACACACACACACACACACACACACACACACACACACACACACACCTGTCAGAATCTTTGATTTTCAATCCTGTCTTTATCACCGACAGCGATGATGTCCAGACAGTATCGCCGCGCCGACTTTTTGTGCCGCGTTTTTAACAACGCGCTGTTTGTGACTAGTGACTAACCCGTCACCTCACACTCTCCGTTGACCTGTGCCGTGTCTTCATGCGCGATGACTGTCCAGTAATTTACCTGTAGTGTGACCTTCTCACGAACTGCCTGTTATCTTCCGCACTACTGCCTAGTATCAATTTTACCTGGTTTCTCTCGTGAACTCTGTATTCAACACTGATTTTTCCGCTCGATTTATTCGCTTGACGGCAGAAGTGGAAGAAGATGATGATGGTGATGGCGGCGGCGGCGGCGGCACCATCACCATCTTCTTCCACTTCTGCCGTCAAGCGAATAATAAGGAACATACATTGGCAACAACCAGCAGCCACAAGAACCCACAAACAACCTGGTAGGAACATTTCAGTGTCAAGTCTCCTGTTTTGTTCTCATTGTACAGTGAACATATAAAAAGATCTACAGAAAATATTATAGGGATCGGCGGCGGCGGCGGCGGCGGCGGCGACGACGACGAGGACGAGGACGAGGACGAGGACGAGGACGAGGACGATGACGATGATGATGATGATGATGATGATGATGATGAAATGTTTTTGTGTAGTTTAAGAAGCATAAGTGCAGATATGTTGTTACTTCTATAGCTCTGCTTTAAAAGTGTCCTGAGAGAATATATATATATATATATATATATATATATATATATATATATATATATATATATATATATATATATATATATATATATATATATATATATATATATATAAGGCAATGTCTGTTTGTATGTCCTTTATGCGTTCGCGAACGGTCCATCCGATTGAGATGAAATATTTTACACAGTCTTCTTCTCATTCCGGTGCTGCCAACTGTCATAGATTGTTAGTGTACAAACAGTTATTTACTTAACATTATTTAATATTTTAATTTACATTTTAATGTATATATAGCAAGGGGACATAACTTGTAATAGCATTGCTATATATGTTAAATTGTTGCATATTTCTCACACCTTTTCGCTACAGTTATCTACAGGTACAGGCATATGCGTTATAATTCTCCTCCTCCTCCCCTCCCTTCCTCCTCCCCTCCTCTTCCCCCTCTTCTCACGTCCTCCTTCTTCTCCTCCTCCTTGTCCCTCCTCCTCCTCCTCTCCTCCTCCTCCCCCTCCTGCTCCTTCTCCCCCTCCCTCCTTGTCAAAGACTAGAATACATAGGAGGGAAGACCACCCTGAATGAGTGGTCTACCTCAAGTAGATTAGAGGTAACCCAGTGCCCCAACAAGAGGGCAGGGTAGGTGTAGGGAGTAGATAGGAAGG
>JACEFZ010022686.1:0-128054 GCA_014155875.1 Cepaea nemoralis | reverse complement strand
AAATTTTTGTTTTTTTCTTCAGTATGATCTGTACTTTCTGAATCCTGCTTGGTGGGTGTTAAGAGTTGGTTTTCTTCCAGATGCCATGTTAGCCTGCCATTGATAATGCGTTCCATTAATTTTCCTACACAGCTAAGTAGACTGATAGGTCGATAGCCATTTGGTTCTTCCAGGTCTTTTCCTTTCTTTGGGACTGGTATTAGTATAGCTTCCTTCCTATGCCTGTGGGACTATTCCCCTCTTCCAGCTGTAATTTAGGACTGCTAGTAGTTTCTTTTTTGCCTTAGTGCCTAGTCCTATTAGCATTTCATTTGTGATTCCATCCTTTCCTGGTGATGTCTTCTTTTTTTAGGGTATTCATTGCCTGTTCCATTTCTTCCATTGTTAGATTTGCCATCATATATTCTGCTGCTGTCTCTGTATATCTATGATGTATCTGTTTATCTTTGATTGCTTTCTTCTGTTCGGCTGTAATATCAATGTGGTTTGCACTGGCATAGTGTTCCATTAGTGCATTTGCAGCCTTTTTTCCTGTAAGCAAGGCATTTCCTTGTTTAATTGTTATTTGTTTGTTTCTAGGTCCTTCATTGTTCATGGCTTTCACTAGTTTCCATAGTTTGTTTCCATCCCTGTCAAAATTCAGGTTTTCTGTTTTTTCCCTCCAACAATCTCTTGTTGTTTGATTTACTGTTCTTTTATATTTTGCTGAGATGGCTTTGAGAGAGATGTTCGCTTCAGTTGTTTGTGCTCTCTCTGCGGTCTTCCAAGCATCTTCAACTTTGTTCTCCAAATTTTGTAGTTCTTCAGTCCAGTATGGTTTGTAATTTTTCCTCGCTCCTCTTGGAATAGACTCAGTGGCCGCCTGTATTATTGCTCTGTTTAGACTTTCCACCATTTGCTTCATGTTGCCATATCGTGTATTTATGTTTTCACAATATTTGTCTGTTAGTATGGCAAATCTGTCCCAATCTGCTCGTTTGTAATTCCAACGGGGCAAAGGCTTTTGCTCCTGTGGAACATACTCCATATTTATTACAAGCTTGATTGGTCTGTGGTCACTACCTGCTAATTGGTCAAGCACATGGCGATCGATTTTGTGGAGGATGTCTCCTGTGCAGAAAGCTAAGTCTGGAGTAGAAGTGGTAATCCATCTTCTGGAGTAGAAGCTCGGTGTGTCATCCGCTTTGTTGAGTAGATGGAGATTTGAGTCTATTTCCCAGTCCTCCACTTCATCTCCTCTTTTGTCAGTATCTGGGTATCCCCATCTTTCTGAACGGCTATTAAAGTCTCCGACAACAATGCAATTTGTGTCAGTTATTTCCATGTTTGAGAGTGTAAGATCCTTATCTGCCGGCTATACAGATTGTAAATTCTTATTTTCATGTCCTTTATCATTATATCAACACCTATAATTTCCGTTTGGTTGTCAGAGATCACAGATACTTCGCTGCAAGGTATTGTATTTCGTGTAAGTATTACAACTCCTCCTTTGTGTCCTTCGCGGTCGAAACGTGTATCCCTCGACTGAAAATGTGCGATTGGCGTTGAGGTGTGTCTCTTGAATGCATGCCACATCTATTCTATCTTTATGAAGACGCTGTGTTAGGGAGGCTTTATTGTTATAAACTCCTTCTGCATTCCATTGTAGTATGTTGAGTGTCCGGGGTGTTTGGTCAATAGCTCTTAACCTACTCCTCTGTGCCTTGACTCCACAGCACAGGGGAAGGTGACCACCAGTAGTCATGGGTGGACCCCCTCGAGGCAGGGGGCCCGGCACTATCACCGCCTGATGGGACTTCACGGGATTAGCACCATAACGATTAAAGCTATTGGTTTAAGATTGAAGCTCCGACAGGCGGACAGTTAAAGTATTGCTGATCCGGTAGCTTCTGCAACTTTTCTTGTTCCAGATGTATTAGTATTAATTAGTGTTACCTTTCCTCTGGAGTAAACTAGGCATGCAGAGAGAGAGAGAGAGAGAGAGAGAGAGAGAGAGAGAGAGAGAGAGAGAGAGAGAGAGAGAGAGAGAGAGAGAGATAGATATCATGCTGCAAAGGCAACACAAGCTCTCTATATTTTAATTTAGCCCAGGCTTTGTGCTATGGATAGGTATAATTCCATTTTACGAACTATCATATCATCTGTCAAAACGGCAAAGTGCCAGTCAGTGTATCGGTATTCTTCGGAGTTCATATTTCTTGTACTTCCATTAATAGTAATGTTCAATATTAATTATTATACTACTGGCATTAAGAACAGTTGTCTTTTTTAAATAGTAAATAGGAGCTATTCCAAGTTGTAACCTCGGTAATGTTTTTTATTGTTTTTGTTTTAATTGAAAGGAAATTGCAGTTACAGATTTTTTTCAGTTCTATTCGACTGTTATAATCTTCGAAATGAATATATCACGACCAAGGGCAATTGTTTTCCATGCATTTCGAAGATGGCAGCTGTACTGAGAAGTGTAGTCGGTAATAACTTTGTGGTGCTTACTGCAAGGTCGTTACTAGTGGTAAGTTTTAAATACTACCATTAAATTGTTATTTTTAGACATTTCAGATAGCATAAATCTGCGCTGTTTATTAAAAAGCACTGGCACAATCCTACTACACTGGTAAACTGACTGAGCTTCGACTCTCTCTTGACTTGCTCTTGACTCTTGATGACTCCTTGCCTTGCTCACTCAAAAGTTGCTGAAACCCGGAGAAGAATTATTGAATTATGATCGAGCCGGTGGATTAAAATTATGATAACTTTGCAAACAATCATTTAAAAGCTGCTCATCACATCAGTAAATCGTGTTCTTTGATAAGCGATGCACTGAGAAAATATGTGTTCCACCATTCACCCAAGCAAGTCATCAACTCGAAAATCTTTCTAACCAGTTTTACTGCTGCCCTAGACTGAGTCTAAGACTCTAGTCTCTAGGCTAGAATCCTAGAGTAGAGCAGTCAGAAGAGAGCTGCAAGTTAAACAAATAGTTGAATTACAGTAGCATGGGAGTGAGGCACATCTAGCCCAATGTGTGGTAAGCTAACAATAAGTTGTTATTGATTGGGCAGAGGTAGAATATAGATGATTGATAGAAATGAAACTATTTTTTAACCCAAATTGTGACCTTCAGGTCACCCAAAACATTATTCATATAATACATATTACTAACTATTTACTATTATTGTCATTTTGTAAGATGTGATCAGTTACTTTAAGTAGTATGATGGAAAAGATAGCTTACTAATGATTATGAAAGTTATTGTTTGCACAAAAGTATCTTTAGATGCATTTACAATTTTGTGTGCAATGTTAATGAATTCACGTTTATGAGTTATCTCTAAATTGTCTGTCAACTGTCATCTACTGCCTATAGTACCTTACAGTGTAGGGCAGGGGGTCGTGAGCCTGAAGAATTAAGACTGCCTGGCTAGTGCAGTCGCCGCGAACTGCGCAGGTTAGGATTTTCTTTTTGCCCCCGACAGAAGAAAATCAACACCTTACAGAGGATTCAAACCAGGGTCTCCCAAAGGAGAACCCGGCATTCTTAGCTATTTGGCCAGCCGCTCTAATTGTCTAATAACTAATAATAATATGTGCAAGTAAAGTTCAAAGTATAAATAAAATCAAGCCCATGTCACCATTTGTAACTTTTGTTTCAAAGGGTGTGATACTGGGGATAAGTTATAACGTCATCGCTTGATTATTGGAGGTTTTTAAAAAATATTATATAACACATTATTTTGGATTTTTGTTAAAAAACCACTGAAATAAACTATTGACACTTATTTTATGCATTGCATATTTCAATTTGAGAATCTTCTTCTTCTGCGTTCATCCGGATTTTTTTTTCCGGATGTGACTGCGTTGTGCCTGTTTACAGCAGAGCTGCGTTCTTGCGCCGTTAGGCCGACACATCTGACTTCTGCGGGCATTTGTTGACCGGGTTAACCTTCCCGGGGGTTTCTTAGGACGTTTGAATCTCACTGTTGTGGTGTTATCCCCCATCCTAGCTGGCCCATATAGAACAGCCAAAGACATCCTGGTCACCCTTCAAGGGAAGGCAGGGTCAGACCATGGGCATTCCCCGCCATCCAAGGAGGCTTCCATACTTGCAGAGCCATCACACAGCGCTCTGGTACTGGGCTCACCCAAGGAATCGTCACGTCCTGCACATGGCTGCTTAGCCTCACTTCCGTATATTGGGCCTTCCGTTCACCATAGGCTGTTCCTCCGGAAACCAGAAGAATGCAGTCTGCAGATGACATCCACACAGTGAGCTTTCGATTAAGACTTTCCACATAATGGATTTGCTATCCAAGCAATATTCCATTTCGTGCCACTAGGACACTTTTTCCACCTTTTATGAAGCCCACACAGTGAGCTTTCGATTCGGACTTTTCACGTAATGGATTTGCTATCCAAGCAATATTCCATTTCGTGTCACTAGGACACTTTTTCCACCATTTACGAAGCCCACACAGTGAGCTTTTGATTCGGACTTTCCACGTAATGGATGTGCTATCCAAGCAATATTCCATTTCATGCCTCTGGGACGCTTTTGTAACCGACATACCTGTGGTATGAAGTGTGGCAGTCTAAATACATCTTCATGCACCTTTAGATGTCAACCTGAATGTAGTTAAAGTAAGCTGTAGTCAACTTGAGCTTGTTGATATCTCCATAGAGCTTGTCCTCAAATGAAGCAGGCGTGGGCCAAAATATCTTTCTCTGTTCTGCATATATTGGGCACTCCTGCAGCAAATGTTTAGCTGTCATTTTACCAGTTCCACAATTACATTCATCGGTATCTCCTATCTTTAGTTTATTGAACAAGTGGTGTGGTGAACAGCCTGTTATGTCCTGTGCGGAGTCTGAAGATTGCTACTTGTTCTCTTCGGTCGAGTTTGTAATATGCATCATCCTTCTGGTGGCCTGGATGCTCTGATTCCCATTTGGTTCTATAAGTGCTTTTTATAAACCTTTTTGCCTCATTATAGGTTATGTCTATGTCAGGCTGTGGTAATCGTCCACCCTCTTTTGCTAGTCTGTCAGCCTCTTCATTTCCAGGTATACTGCAATGTGATGGGATCCACTGTATTACAACTTTTTTGGATTTCTGGCATAGACCATGGAGTGCTGCTCTTAGGTCAGCTAGTTCTGTGCTGTTTTTGCTCTTCAGTATTGAGACAGCTGACTTTGCATCTGTGAAGATAGCTATTTGTTTCTCTTTATTTTCCTCCATCGAAGAGCATTTCTGCTGCAGTTTTCAAAGCCTCTACCTCCGCTTTGAAGTTACTTGAAAATTTTCCAGTTGCCACTGACTGTGTTTTTATCACTCCATTTTTTAAATTAAGGAGAATTCCTCCTCCTCCATTTTTAATTGAATCTTTGGCTGATCCATCTGTATATGCATGGGTCCAATTGCTGCTTGGGTAATGTTCTTTTATGTAGTTGAGGGCTATTTTTCTTCTTTCGGTTTCATTCTGAGTGTTCTTTTTCTCAATACCAGGAATGTTTTCTATCATCTCAGGCAGTTGCTGCTGTCTCCAAGCTGGGAAGTTGTGTGCATTGTAAATGGGCTTGACTGTTGATATGTTAAGTATAGGATCTGCCCTAATCTTTCGTTTTGCAGTTTCTACAAAGCTGCTACGCTTCAGTCTTCCTTTTCCAAAACCATTAAACCTGTTATACATAGGGTGGTCTGTCAATCTTCTAAATTTTTCTGCTTGTTGCTGGGCTCTGCTATCTCTTCTGTCCTGCATTGGTTGTAAACAAGTGATCTTTTCTATTTCATTAATAGGCGTTGTCTTCAGGCTTCCAGTTATGATTCACATTCCTTGGTTTTGGACTCTACTTATTTTGTTAAAGTTTGACTTAGCTGCTGTTGCCCAAGCTGCAATGCCATATTCCAGTACTGGCCTCACCCGTCCAGTATATAACTTCTTGAAAACTTTCTCATCTGCTCCCCACGTTGTACCAGCAAGCTTTTTCATGATTGCCATTCTCTGCCTTGCTCTTGTTCGATTTTTCTCAACCTGTGTCTTCCATGTCAGGCGACGATCAAAGGTGACTCCTAGATAGTTTGGATTTTATTCATGGCGCATTATTTTTCCATTCAATACCAGCTTAGGTTGCTGAGTTTTATTTGAGAATTTGAGAATGGAAAATGCAGAAAAATGGTTTTCAATGTTGTCATGTGACTTTTTCCCCATTCAGTGGAAACCATTTGTTAGATTGAGAAATGTACTTTTTTCAAGAAGAGCTGCATTGTTATTTCTTTAATTTTCATTAGACTTGTTCATGGTTGGTTGTTTTTTTATTTTAACATTTCTATTTGTTTCTCCCATTTTTGTTTATGTAGCTACATAAATACATGTATGATTCCACCTCTTGAAATGAGGTATAACCAGCTAAGTTAGGACCATCATTTGCTTGATTTGATAATTTATCTGTCTTTTCACAAAGTATTTTGGGACCTAATTATTATAACCTTCCGTCAAGTGTGTGCAGTTTATCTTGCATTTCATTTTGTGTATGGGACACGAGGACAGTGTTGTCAGTGAAGTTCAAACATCAAATTGCTTTGCCAGAATGCATTGAAAAACTTTTCTGGCAGTAGTTTTATTTGTTTGTTTTTTTTTTTTTTGGGCTCTCTCGCTCTTACTCAAGCATAGTCCATGCACACTAATCCTAGTAGTGCTGGACTGAATTTTGCATGTGGATTAGCTTTACTTATTAACAGTGTTCCCTCGCCATCAGGTGAACCCACTCCGACTTTCAGAGGTACTTGTAATTAACATCCCAAAGTCAAGGACGATAGGTCAACATTTTAATCTAACTGTCCAGTGTAGGGGTTGAACCCCTTACCTCGGCATCGACACATTGGATGTTTAAGAGCACATCTTCTTATCCATTCGGCCATGCTGACCTACACCTAGCAGTGTTTACAGTTGTCTTCTTAATCCAGTCTATAGTCAGTAAGAATGATAAAGATGACAAAAGGCAACACTGTTCTTAATTCAAATGTATTTGATTTTTCCCCCCCATGAAGAACTTTGAATTTTCTTGTCACATAGTGAAGATAATCTGATGACTAACAAACTACATGCCGGTCTCCCTGGTCTAGGGATTACACGACTTTCTCCATAATCCCGTATACTCTCGTGAGTAATGTGACATGCGCGAGAAGTGGTAGTGGTTCTCTCCATGTCGGTAACTTACGGGGTATGTGAGCCGGTCACTCAGAAAGCAATGGCAAACTACTGAGCGTAATCTTGACAAGAAATCAACAATCAGCTGAAAGATGCTGATGTTGACAGCAATGTCCTGTAAAGGATATGTGACCAAAAAAACAAAAAAAAATAGATAATTGAGACAAATGATTTTCTGTGGAATGAAATAATGTCTCATCAATTTCTAGAGGGATACCCAATCAGTGCTATCAAAGGCCCTTTCTTTTCATAGTCCATAAATCCAAAATTGAATTGCAAGTTCTGTTCAATGCTTGGCTTTGTTATTACGCATAATGAGACTGCCTGGTTAGTGACAACTCTTCATATCTCCAGAAATATACTGTTTGTTTTCCCTGGAATTGACAATAACATTATTTCTATACAATTTTCACACTGTTGCAGGTCCCCTTACTTAGGCAACTTTACCAGATAACCCTCTCTCCAGTCTGCTGGTATTTCTTTGGTCTCCCAGACTCTGCTAAATAATTTGTTCATGAATTCAGTTGAAGTGTTTATATTGGCTTTAACAGTCTCTACTGGGATACCATCTGGACCAGCAGTTTGGGAAAGCTGCAGAAGCTGTTTGCCTTCTTTTCTTCTGCTTTCTTCTTCTGCCTCTCTTGCTAGACCATCTAAATATTGTCTATTATTTGCCCTTATCTGCTTCATAACTTCTTGATGCATTTTTCATTTGTTCTGAGTAAGCCCTAAACCCACACAAGGTTGGGAAAGAAAATCCAATCAGGCTACTTCTGGGAATTCAACCAAGAATTGCAGTTGGGTAGCCTAGTGCACAGTACCCCTGCACTACCAATACCATGAATCATATCCATCCATGAAGTACTAACAGATAATTATCTTTCAGAGGTTTCAAGCTTGTGAAGCAAAGTATCAGCTGGAAACTGTGAGCTCTGGCCATCAGAGAAACTACTCAACACCAAGGCCTGCTGCACAGCAGGTGAGTAACAGTAGTACTCTTCACTGTTTTGTCACAGATGGTAGGGATTTAGTCTGTAAGTTTAACTCTTAGTATAACACTTGAGATGTTGCACAGTTCAGTGACACAAGGAAGGGTCATACTGATATTTGCTTTCTTGTAAATGGAATAATTTGTTTTGCTTTGGTAAATTTGCAAAGTTCTTGTGTGTCTAGGACATAATGCTAAGTTATTACAACACCACATGGTTAAGAGTTAGTTGCATGCCCTTTATAGGATATTGCAGCCAACCCCATCATTTATTGTCTGTGATTTACTTGCACTTTTATTTCAGTAGTTTGCCATTGCAATGCAAAGCTCTGATTTCAGTCAAATCTGCAAAGTCTTATTTCAATTATCTGCTACTAAAGTGGGAAGGTTAATCTGGTCAACAAATGCCTGAAGAAGTCGAATGTGTTGGCCTAATGGCGCAAGAACGGAACCCTGCTGTGAACAGGCACAACGCGATCATGTCCGAAAAAACTCTCTGGATAAACACAGAAGAAATACCTGCTACTGATTTTGAACTCCCGACTTGATATGCTGGGGGAATTTGAACTCTTGACTCGGTGTGCCGGGGGAATTTTGAAACCGTTATGCTATCACCAAAGCCACACCAATGGTTACACCACATGGTAGAAGAGGGAACAATTGCGTGAATGAATTTGTCATTGGGCAAACAAAAAAACAGTATATGAATGATAATTAAATCTAGAAAGAAAAGACTAATAGACAGTTATGATGATTGAATAAGTGAATGAATGACAACAGAAACATTAGGAACTTAAAAAGAATCTCATCTCATCTCATCTCATCTCATCTCATCTTGTTCCTCTTGTACCTTGCAGTGTCGAGGTGAAGTATAAACAGCGGGAGAGTGCCCGCTTATGGGCTTCATGTGTATCGATATTCCCATGGACTCTATTATTCCCTGCGTCCATCGTTTACATGGTCGGCTTCTTCCTCTGTTTCCTTCTGGTCTGTACATTATTGCTTGTTGTGATATATTGTTAGTTGGTAACCTACTTGCATGGCCAAACCATTTGACTTGCTGCCTTCTAATAAAAAGAATAGTATGTAAATAATTATCTTGATGGTATACGTAAAAAGTTAGGCCCAAACTACAAGAAGCTATGCTTCCAAAATGTATAAAAAAATATTAGTTTAACTTAAGCATTCTAATATCAAGGACCTGGATCTAAATTAAATTTACAGTTAATGAAAATGGTATTAATTAATGGTTAGTCTATTTCTCCTTGCTCTTGGTCTACAAAATGTGATGGAACTATCACATCACAGGCTCACAGCAGGGAAAAAAAGATATTGAGATTTCAGGTTACATGGGTAAGATCAGATGTGTGAGAATATGTGAAGAACAGAAAAGGACTAGCAAAAACTACATTTTCTAATATGAACATCTTATGCTATGGTTTTTTTGTGTGATCATACACTAGAACAATAATTGTTACATGTTACATAGAACTACTTCACTGGCTCTGAATTCTGGAAAGTTTGTAAACATAGAAGGGCATTAAAGCCACAGAAATGTAGCATTACAGAAGATTGTTAGCCCTTCTCATTATATGGCAAAAAAAAATATAAAAAAAATAAACAAATAAATGAGCAATTAGAAGTAAACACTCACTATTTTTTCATGTCATGAGATAAGAAAAAATTAAAACGTAACTGTAAAATGAAGGAATAAGAGAAAAAGGAAGTCCGAAAGAGAAGATTCTGGACAGTGTTGAGTCATCCAATAAAGAGAAATCAGCACATGAATTGATGCAAATTTCTAGGTGATGCACAGAAATCTTATTGATGAGATTTTGGGCTCCCTTTATTATCCGTGGCAAAGGAGTTAATGTGCAGTTTGAAACACCGCATACCATTTGAAACACAGCTGCGGGCGATTTGGCAAAATACCACCTTGCGTTGGTTTTTATGAAATGGTATGGGTTCTGGTCATTCAGAAAGCAATGGCAAACTACTGAACGTAAACTTGCCAAGAGATCACAAACAGCAAAAAGATGCTGGGGTTGACTGCAACGTCCTATAAAGGGATATGTAACTAACTTTTTATTTATTTTACCTTGTGGATTCCAGGGGTGGGGTTTTCTAGTTATGCTATTAACTGGTTTTTTCAATGTGTCCCTGATCTGGTGTCTTGTCACACCTCCTGATTCACTGATTCACTGGAATATATCTAGTTCCCTTCAGGATCTCTAGTCATCAGATCATCTGTAGATTATTTGTATACAATACATCTCATAGTGAATCATGCTTGGCTTGAAGTATTCAGTTTAAACGTTAACTTTATCCTCTTTTTATCAACTCCCAAACATGAAAGACCCACATTTTGGCCAAGTATGGAGGCAGGCATACTGTGACACTAATGACTGGTGATGGCGTTGGACCTGAACTTCTATCACATGTCCAGGAAATCTTCAGGTAAAATGTTCAAGTTATTGATAATTTCATAGTTTATCTGGCAGGTTATATTTGAGCATGTATCACATATAAATGAATCACCTTTGGTACATTCTTGAAAACCTATGTTTAAACTTTGAATATCACTTGGAAAAAGTGAAAATAATGCCAAGTGCAACATGATTGTCAGGCATGGCAGGAAGTGTGCTATAATAGCATGCTTCTGAGAGAAATGATGAATTTAATTCAGCCATGTCTGTAACTAGTTTAAATAAAATCCTGATAGACTTTGTGATTCTGTTCTGTTGTTAGCACAATTCATTTTTGTAGCATGTGGAGACAATAGCGTTATAAAATCGCTGTTGCTTTGTTTCTGTAATGGGGATTAGAAATATGACTACGTGGCTGGCAGGCAAGTATGCTAGCAACAGCACTACTGCGTTTGCCTTATCATGCAGTGAGTCACCACTAAATTATGGTGAGTTGCTTGGTACAGCTCAATGGTGAAGTGGTCAAGCCATCTGCCTCTGGCTCTGAAGGTTGAGGGTTCGATTCTGGGCCGCATCCTTTGGTTCATGAATGCATTTTTTCGGAGACTCCTGGAGGTTGTCGCTGGAGCTATGGAGGTGCTTTGTGCGATACTTTCAACAGGCCGTGCTGCAAAAGAGACTGAGCCATATGGGATAAAACCTGGTGCAATGAAGTTGACCCTGTCGACTTTTAAGCGACTGTTTTAGAATGAGTTAAACTACTATAATTGTGAAACGTTTTGTGAAGCTTCATATAGATCCAGATGTTTTTCATGTTAAAATTGTTGTTTCAGATATGCAGAAGCACCCATATGTTTCGAGTTGTTAAACAAAGCTGCTTTTATCCCCTGATGTTTTTCATTTTAAAATTCTCGTTTCAGATATGCAGGGGCTCCCATAGATTTTGAGGTGGTAGAAATCAATGCTTCCACAAACACACCTGAGGACATGCATAATGCAATTCTGTCTGTGAAGAGAAATGGTGTAGCTTTAAAAGGTATTTGGCTGTGTGAATTATGTCTTTTTTGTGTATACGTGTAGACATTCTTAAGACACAAATTAAAGGTGGGGTGATGTAAATGTATATTTGCACCAATGTGCAGCACGTGAATGTGATTCAGAAGTTTTATGTTTGCTTTCACCAGAAAGCAAAACATATCTGCATTCACATGGTTCTTTGAACTGTTGTTTGAACTTAGCCGGCTAGTCATGTATTACCAAGTACATATTTAAACAGAGGGAGCCACGGTAGCACAGTGACTAGATGTTTGCCTGCCACCCCAGTGGTCATGGGTTCGAACTGTATCCGTGCGGAATTCAACCAACTGAACCAAGCACTCCTATCTGTAGACTTGTTCTGGAATTCAACCAACTGAACCAATCAGTCCTATCTGTAGACTTGTTCATGACTGGTTGGATATTGCAGCTAGAATGTTCCACAGGGTGAGGTAGCCGGCCCCATCCCATCCCTCTTTAGTTCCCTTTTATGACATGCACGGTAGGTAACAGCGTTACTTGTCTTGGCTTACCTTTCAGATAACACATGGGTGTCTGTTTCTCTTACCCACCACTTGCATGCCCTTTGCAGGATGTTGCTATAAACCCCAGGTTGATTTTCTAGACAATTTTACATTCACTTGTTTGTTTGCTATTGCTTTCTGAATGAGAAGTCAGCATTAAAGTCCAACTGATCAGTGTGTGGAATGAACCCGCTACCCTACCAGCAGCACACAGGAAGTTTAAGCATGAGCACATTAAACCGCTCAGCCATGCTAACTTCTTACCCACCATTATGTTTAGTAATAGATCTCCATGTCTTATTCTGGCCAAGCCATGATCTCCTTTTATTGGTATGTTCTTCAGTAGCTCCAGTGTCATTAAGAGTTGTGTCTGTTTACTGTCCAGCTCAGTTTTTGCATCCTATAATAATACAGCTGGCTCCGTGGCGAAGGGGTTATGGACACAGTTATTGATCCTGCATACTGCGTTCGAATCACAGCTGCGGGCGATTTGTCAGCAGACCGTCTTGTGTTGGTTTTATTTTATAAAATGGTATGAGTGCCAGTTGTTCAGAAAGCAATGGCACACAACTGAATGTAAACTTACCAAGAAATCACGAATAGCCAAAAAATGCTGAGGTTGACTGATGTCCCATAAAGGATATGCAATTAACTTTGTAACAACAACACATTTCAGAAGCTTCCAAATTCTTTTCATCTCTTTTGTTGAGAGTCAATGTTATAGAACCATATGTTGCTATGGACCCAATATGCATAGTGATTATTCATTTCTGTAGTTTAATATTGATGGTAATTGAAGGTGGGAATGTTTGCTTCTCTTGGATTGTTTTTTTTTTTTTTTGGCTACTGATATGTGATCTTATTTCATCACCACAATGATGTAATGATTTATCCTAGATTAGGAAACTTCTGCATTTGTTCAGTGGTTTTGATGCTAATATTAATGTACTGTGTTTGTTTGGTAATATCTCTTTGGTTTACTTGTGTAGATTAGATAAACACATTCTTAATGGCATTCGGCAGATAGATAACTATTTAAAATATATGATAAAAGTAAGCTGTCTTGGCTTGGTCGCAATATGAGATATAGAGATTTATTCTTCTCTTCTCTTCTTCTTCCTCACCTCCTCCTGTTGCCTTTCATCTCCTAATGGAACATACGCCCTCAACTAACTCACACTTGTAGACTTGTTCATGATTGGTTGAAGTTTATACAGGATGTGGTAGTCAGTCTCACACCAGTCCTCCTTGGTCACCTCTTATGACAAGATAGGTTACAGTGTTGCTTTTCTATGCTTCCCTTATTGGCCATAGTAACATATAGGAAATATAGAGGTTTACTATTGGATATTCTGGTGGGCAAAATCTAGGGCAAATGAAAACAAGGATGTCCAAGAAACAACTACACCATACAAGCAAGCATCACTGGTGGTTAGACTTAAGCTGAGCTGAAAAGAATTCCTGAGAATAAGGGACATTGGAGCAACATGATCAGTCAATTTCACCATCAGTCTTGGACTATCTAACCCGTTGATGATTTTCTGAAATTCAGTATTAAGCTGGTAGTACTTGCATTTCTTGAGGCTGAAATATATACCTTTGATGGCACATTTAATTTGCTTGTTTATTGCCTTCAGACTTAAATGTTATGCACATATTCTTATTATTATCACTGTTTTTGTGATTTTAATGTTTGTGATACAGGTTGTAGTTATTTGGTTTGTTTTTTGTCATAAGGAAATATTGAAACAAAGTTTGATGATCCAGCTTTCAAGTCCATGAACGTAGCTTTGAGGTATGTAGAAATAACAGTTTTCCAAATATTACAAGAAAAAAATGTGTTGAAAATTGTTGCTGAATTAATGGACACTCCTATTCTTGTAAAATGCAAATAAATTAATTCTGCCATAGGATGTTTTTAAATCTGGCAGTTAATGAATTTAAAGATAAAAATGTTTTCAAGCCCACACTAGAATTTTAATATTGCATCTGCAGACAGTAAAGAAAATATAGACTTTCTTGCATATTATTGTCCTCCTGTTCTTATAGCCCATGCTGTGTTGTGTTGGGTATCATGTCTTTTCACAGCCTTTTATATCATGTACTGCAATAATTTCTTATACAGATGTTCTGATTAGACATGATTTACTTTGCCTCCCTGAGGGTGGGATGGCTAGTGGGCAGGCATAAAGCTTATATGTGGGAAGAGTGATGAAAATGTCTCAGAACTGGAAGGCAGGATGCAAACACAAGCCTGGAGAGAGACACACAAAGTATAATCAGGGTTGGCTTCTCTCCCCCCCCCCCCCTTTTTCCGCCCCACCACCACCACCAGGTTGCAAGTTCTTTCTGTGAGGGCAGTGTCCATACTGGGTGAGTTGTCCTATTCACTGTGTCCATAGTGACATACTCTGTTTAGTACAGCTAAAATGGTGACCAGTTGTGAACACTTTGAAGCTGCTTACCACTTTTAGCCATCATTGTTTTCTACTCTGGAGTTAACTAGGCTTACAAACTGGCATTTTTCCATGTGTTACCAGGGCCTATCAAGGAGGAAATACTTGTAATATTGGAACCCACCATGTGTGTTATAAGCAGCACTTTAAGACTCTTTGTCATGGTCGGCCGGCTGGGAAACCTAAGCTGCAGTATCTAACCAATTATAAACAAGTCTTTAGAAAGGAAAAGACACATAATTTAGTCAGACAAGAGATGGCCAATAATGAGATAATATGAAAGGAACTAAAACCAAGGCTTTTTAATTCAAAGGCTGTGGAAAGATAAGTTCTTAGAATATGATGGACCGAGATGAAGAAAACATACTGACATTCTAAAGATCTGACATGAAAGAAAACAAGTTCATAAATAGCATCATGTCTCAGAAACTTAAATACTTTGGCCATATTAAATGTCTTTTTGGATTGGAAAGAAGAATGATGGAGGGCGTGGTTCTTGAGATGAGAAGTAGTGGTTGACCGGCATTAAGATGAAAGGAACTGCAAAAGTGACACACACACATCCCCCCCTCCCCCAAGAAATCAGTGTAATGCTAGTGGTGAGTATGCAGCACAGTGGTCTGAGGTTAATTTCTAATTCTTCTGTCTTTTATTCCTGAAAGGGGGGTGGGGATCGATCCTTAAATGTCTCATGACAAAACCTCCTATTGTGTGCTGTCTCTTTCTGTTTCTTCCATGTCTTTTCTCTATTACTCATAGCTGTTTCTAATTCTCTTCTCCTTGTGTTTTCAGGTCTCACTATATTTCTGTTGCCTTGTGGATTACAAAATTACTTTCTAATTTGTTTTAGCAGATTTTCGCAGTACTATATAAATTCTTAGCTCTTCTTTCTTCTTCTTTTACCCATTATCCCCTATTGGGGCATAGGCTATCAACCAACACACTCCAAGTGATCCTATCCTGAACTTTCACATGCAACTCTATCCGTGCCATCCCCTTATTATTAATTTCTGTTTCAACTTCATGTCTCCATGTGCTTTAGAGTCTTCCTCTATTTCTGTTGCCTTGTGGATTGAACGTTGCTGTTGAGCTACTTGTGGGTACAGCTTGGGGCAAATATTAAGTGAGGTGGTGTTAACTAAGGTCAAACTGAAAATTTAATTAACACATGGGACAACAAAAAAGGGTAACATTACATGAATATAATCACAAATAAGAGTACAAGTGCAATGGCTAAACCTTCATCAGTAAAAAAAATATTGTGAAGACAAATGGATAATATAAGCATCTAAAGATACTTGTATAATGATATGTGAACATGTAAAATGAAAACGCAAATGAAATTTGAGTTCTTGTATGATCAGACATGAGTCAAAAAAAAAAAGAAATAGCTCCATGATAGATCTTTATTTTATGTTCATGTATAATTAATATTTGATGATCATTCGTATTTTACTTTCTTGTTATTTGTTTCATTGTAAACATTAATATTGAATTATCTATTTACAGAACTTCATTAGATCTGTTTGCAAGCATATTGAAGTGTAAATCGATCCCAGGGTTAAATCTGAGGCATAATGATGTGGACTGCGTGCTGATTCGTGAGAACACGGAAGGAGAATACAGACAGTTGGAGCATGAGGTATTACAGTTGAAGGCTACAGTAATGTTAAAATCACTGCTGCCCAGGAATTGTCTTGTGTTTTCAAGTGTGCCATTATGTAGGAATGAGTAGGAGGCTTATCGATTGCTTCATTTATAAAATTGATGAAATAAGGGAGTGGAATGGCTTTGAGGTTAAAACTTGGGCTGTATCGAGTTTTACAAAATAAGAACAAAGATTCTATCCTCTTTCACGAACCTGGGGTAGTGGATCGGACATTTAGCCCTCTTTGGCAATGGCAAAAACTTTGAGAACCATTTGCAGTTTTCACGTGTTAAAAATCCATTGGAGTTCGGAAATTGAAAAGAGAAGGCCAGGGTCGCTGCCCAGGCTATATTTCAAAATTAAAATGCCTGCTCACAAAAAAATATAACGTGTTATTCTGGTATACACATGTATATTCTTGCTGGTGTCACAGAGTTCATGCATCGAGCTGAGATTCTCCTTGTGTGATCTATGTGAGGAAGCTAGAACACTTCTAGAGACACCCATGTGATTCTGATGTACACACACATGGATCCTCACTGGTGTCACGGAGTTCATGCACTGTGCTGAGATTCTCCTTGTGTGATCTATGTGAGGAAGCTAGAACACTTCTAGAGACACTCATGTGATTCTGATGTACACACACATGGATCCTCACTGGTGTCATGGAGTTCATGCACTGTGCTGAGATTCTCCTTGTGTGTTTTGTGGGAGGAAGCGAAGCTCTTATCATGATATCCATGTGTAATAAAAGTGATCCTTAATTAAACTAAATCAGAAGTGTAGATGTTTCTTTTAAAAAAGTTTATTCATAATATTTGTGGTCACTTCATAGTTTCATGTGTAGGAAACTTTAATCAGGCTCTGTATTGCAAGATGATTAGCGAAAAGCAAACTAATTATACTTTTGCCGTACCATTAAGTATATATTATTAACATTGGCACTGTTTTTTTAAACCTTTTCTGGTGGCGTTGCATAATAAAACAATTGTTAAACTTTATCAAGAGCTACTTTTCCCCACCACCTGTCACTGATTTCCAGTATTGCTTATTTCCAAAAGAGATTGCTATCCCTTTCCAGGTGCCTTATTTATGGTTAATCCTTACAATATGCTTTATAGTTGTTATCATGGTCTGTAAATCTTATGTTTTGCATAGTATATTTTGCCTGTCATTCATCACAATGGCTGAACCTTTCTTTATTTTATTAGAATATTATTTCAGATCAAATGAGATCAACCCATAAACTCCCTCCTGGGTTGTAAGGTTGCATTGATGGAGTCATCAGTACTGAGGCCTCAATTGTTTTCTGTTCTCAGTGTTACATACCAGCACATTAATATTGCCCATTTGTCTATCTTTTTAAATGTTACCACTCCAGGATATTTTGGCCTTTTTCTTCTGTTTGCCTTCAGCTGTTCCATGATGAATTCTTTTTGAAAGGGATTCATGCAACCAAGCTGCAGGCAATTTGGCAGCAGACAGCTTTGTGTTGGTTTTTTATGAAATTGTATAGGTGCCGGTCTTTCAGAAAGCAATGACAAACTATTGAACGTAAACTTGCCAAGAGATCACAGTCAGCATAAAAAGCTGGGGTTGTCTGCGATGTCCTGTAAAAGGTTATGCAACTAACATTTTTCACTTTTGATAGAGGTGGTTCTTGTTGGCCTGTGTATTTTGTTATTTCCTGTATGCCATAAGCTGTTTTGCGTTCTTTTTAGCAGATCTGCACAATTCTTTTTTAACATTTGTATTTGAAATAAAAGTTTGGAGAGAACAATAATGCCTGGGAGAGAGGGAGAGGAAGGCCAAAGAGAAGATGGGTGCAGGATGTTGCAGATGATCTCCAGATGGGTGTATTGGACGCGGGACATCTTGCTTTCCTGAAGATTGTTATGGGAGCGAGGTTCTGCAAAGGACATGCTACTGAATAGATGAATGAATTTAAAATGTAGATCTGACACCCGTTTCATTGAACATCATTTACTGGAACGTAAAAGTTTCTGAATTTCTTCCACCTTATTCTATTAATTCAGCACTGTAAATTGTATCTTCATGAATCTTTCTTCCCATGTAATTGCGTGTTCTTTTTGCTGTTTGTTCCTGTAGAGTGTGCCAGGTGTTGTGGAGAGCCTGAAGATCATCACAGCAAAGAAGAGTAAGAAGATTGCCAGGTTTGCGTTTGACTACGCAGTGGAGCACGGCAGGAAGAAGGTCACAGCAATTCACAAAGCTAATATCATGTAAGGGTTTAAGGATCTCTGGTATTTCTCTTTTCCTTTACAGCAGAAAACTGCAATACACATTTGGTGTGAGTGTTATTTGAACAATGGATTTGTCATCAGATGTTTATCAAAAGATGTCTCCATCCACTCATCTCATCAGGAGACCAGACTAAGTAACACTCGTGTGTTACAGGAGCCCATAAAGGAAGCAATGAATTGTAACATTGTAACCTACCATGCATTTCAGAAGAGGGGACGAAGGATGGTTGGCATGCATTTCATCTCTCAATGGACAAGAGGGCCTTAATCAACTCACACCAAGCCCTTTATAGGCTTGTTCATGATTGCTTGGATTTTGCAGTTTTCTGTGGGAGGAAGATTGACTACGTAGCACTCTGCTAAGAATAACACTGGAGCAGACAACCTAGGGTAATAAGATTAACAACAAAATAGAAATCGTTTTCTAGGATAAACACAAGTCTGAAGATGAAACAAAAAATGAATAAAGTGAAAGAAAAACACTCTTGTCTTTTGTAAGGACAGGTGACTGTTTTGCTGTACATTACACACAGCTGTAAGAAAAGATATACACATATTTTGCCATTGGAATATGAGTAAATTTTTTTGGCGCTTGCTCACTTTGAATGTGAGCGTAATCCGTTCATGCTACTTCTAGTAGCAATGGACTGAATTTTGCATGTGGATTAACTTTCCTTATTACCAGTCTATTTTGGTATCAGGTGAACCCACTCCGACTTCAGAGGCACTTGTAATTTACGTCCCCAAGTCAAGGATGAGAAGTGCAGAAATAAGTGCACTGATAAGCTATCTTCAAAAGGACTTATCATTGGGTCAAGGAAGATGAACAGGGGGGATATACTGCAGACAGTAAGTGATAAACAGATGCATGGTGACTCACACCTCTTGATGAATTATCTTGGTTAACGGCTGTTGGAGTGGGAAACCAAGTGTGGAAGTGGTCATAATGACAGCAGGCGAGGAAGGTTCCACCATGTAGCTTGTATCAGGAGCAGTTAGCATCCACACATATATTCTGCTGGAATACACTGAGCACTTATGAGCTTATCTAAGTGTAGTGCTTATCTAAGTGCTGTGTTTCTTATCTAAGTGCTGTGCTTATCTAAGTGTGGTTTATGTTGCTTCTTCAGCATAATAGTGATAATATTGGTCGTCTCCATGGCAAAGTGGTTAAGCCGCCTTCCTTCTCACTCTGGAAGTTGTGGGTTCGATTCTGGACTCTTGTGTTTTGGTTCATGAGTGCAATTTTCTCAGAGACTCCTGGGGGTTGTCTCTGGAGCTACAAAGTTTGTGCTGCGTGCGACACTTTTGGCAGACCGCCTTGTGATACCGAACCATATGGGGATAAAACCGATTCAATGAAGTTGACTCTCTCATCTTTAAATCCCTTTACACCTTTAATCATAATCATATGACTTCAGAAATTCATAACTTGAAGGAAGGTCAAGTTTCATTTGCTTTAAATATCCTGTTTGTACAGTTTAGATGTAAACAGCTTAATGGTTTTAATTTCTTCATTGATTTTATTGTATAATTTTTATTTTCATTATATCTCACTCATCCATCCAGTGCCTTGCCAGCTGGCATGGGCGATCATGCCGCTTCACAAATTGTGATCTCCGACGTCATGGATCATTTCATGTGCTGACTCCGTTCTATGCCATCACACAGTACTCTCAAGAATTTTCTCACGCTGTCTTCCTCTATCTCTCTTTCCGTAAATCTTTCCAGTTGTCACATGTTCCAGTTTTTGTCTTCTCATAACGTGGCTACAAAATGTCTGCATCTTTCTGATGTTTGTGATAAGTTGTCTTTGCAACTCAGCTTCCCTTAAAACATCTTGATTGCCCATTTTGGCTGTCCAATTAATTTTCAGCATTCTTCTATAAAACCATATCTCCAAGGCTTCCAGGGATTTTTTCTCCTGTTTACTAATTGTCCAGGATCCGCAGCCATAAGTCAAAACTGGTTCTATGTGTAAAATAAAAAAACTGGCTCTATGCATGCAAGAACTCTGTTCTCACTATATGTTTAGTAATAAATACATTTTGATATGAACAATCTTTTTTAGTTCTTGTTGATTTAGTGAAGTGTCATGAATATTCTTATATTTTTACCCTTTTGTATCTTTTTCAATATAGGAAACTAGGAGATGGGTTGTTCCTTGAATGTTGCAGAGAGGTCTCCAAAGATTACCCTGAAATTCAGTTTAATGATCTGATCATTGACAATGCTAGTATGCAAGTATGTTATTTTACCCAGATATTTATTTTAATGACTTGATCATTAACAATGCTAGTATGTTATTTTACCCAGATATTCAGTTTAAGGTCCTGATCATTGATAGTGCTATCATGTTCTATATTGTGAAGATGGAAGATCACAGTCATAGATGGATTCAGTATGTGAATATCTGAAAGATAATTTACACATGATAGCGACAGAGGCAGGGTATTTTGACCCATGGGTACACAGCTTGGCACAGGACAAGCTACTGGATAATGATGAGTAATGGAGCGGGCAGCTATCACTAGACATTGAGAGATTGCCATGGCAGAGTGGTTAAGCCATCTGCCTCACATCTCTGAAGGTCATGGGTTCATTGTCAGGCTGCATTGTTCAGACCATGAGTGCAATTGTTCTATAAACTCCTGGGGGTCACCAGTGGAGCTACAGAAAGGGACAGAACCAGATGGAGTGAAACCTGGTGTCATGAAGTCCGTGACGAAGTGGTTAAGTCATCTGTCTTGTGTTATGAAGGAGTGTGTACTTTTTGTGATGTTCTCAGCAAGTGGCTTACCATTCTGCAGAAAGAGACTAGGTGGAATAAAGCCAGTCCTCTCACCTTTAACCTTTTAATAAAATATTAAATGTGCAAACTGTATGTGCATGTAGGGATAGAACTAATACGTGAACAGGCAAGACATACATCAGAAATGTGTTTTGGAGCAACAGAGGAAGGTTAAAGAATTAATTATGGTATAGTGAAGAATCCAAACACCAACATGGTGTAAACTTTATAGTTAATAAAGACTGAATAATTCTTTTGTAAGCTGCTGGCCATGATGCAAAAGTACGATGCAACGGAGTTCGTGCATTGAGCTGAGTTTCTCCAGACTCAGGTTAGAGTTAGGAGGAAAACGGAGCACTTATGGGTTAAACCGTGTGCCTTGATGTTGATCCAACGACTAAACTAAACTAAAACTAAAACTAAATACCAAACTTATCTCCAGGTGAGTTGCTGTACAACCAGAGAATCTAAATGTCTCTACCATACAGGGTTATATGCCTATTAATCATGGTGCTGACACAATTTAGATGCAACAATCAAGAACATTTTAAAGAAAGCTCTTATTGCTCTATGTAACTGGAATGCCAAGATTAACTTGATTCTTAATAAATTTAAGCCAGTGACAATAAAGCCAAAAGGACTTTCCTGCCACTGATATCATCCCTGGTCTTGCTTGGTACTTATGGTGATTAAAGTTACTTTAACCCTTTACAGGGCAGACGCTTGTCTGTTTTGTAGCCCTGAACGGGCAAGATTTTTTCAGGTTCGGTAAAATTTCGGGTCGCGTTAGTAAAACCATCACAAATAAGGTGTTAGTCAACCGATTTTAGTTAAATAAACAACACAATGAAGGGAAAAGCATGCAGAATATGTTACTCACGTGATTGTTGTTGGTAATCCATATATGAACACAAATATTTACGAAATACGGCATGTTGTTTGTGATTTTCCGTCATCTATACGGCAATTTATAAACACATTTTCAGAATCATAATCACTTTCTTTAAAGTCCGACTCAGACTGCTAATGCAAAGTAACGCTTTGCACTGATATCTAGCTCTGATTAATAGTCAACTTCGTGCCCTTTAATGTCATTTAAATTGAACCTAGCGAAATCTCGGCTATCACTTGAAGAATCGCCGAAATCCATTTTGAAAAACAGTGTAAAAATCCCGAAAACTATCAAAAAAAAAGTCCGTTCAAATTCATGATAGCGCGTTTACAAATGCCGGCCATGTTGTCAAGCTATCGGCGAAAGTGAAAGTAGCCGTTGGAAGTGTCGAAAAGCCGAGAGATCGCGTTATTACAATGCATAATAGTATCGGACGCAATCGGCCTCTATGCTCGTTTAAGCGATCGGCCGGTAATGGCCGCTATGCTCTGTAAAGGGTTAAGGACAAATTACAACTAGGCGTGGTCTCCATGTATAAGGTTCATATTTAGACAAACTGAAACATAGAAATTACTGGGATTTTTGTGTGTGTGGGCAAGTGAGGTTGGTTTTGTGGTTGTGGTGTGCATGTTTGTGTGTGTGGTTTTTAGTTTCTTTTTGAAGATATTATTAAATTAGTCACATTAATGCAAATGTGCTCTTTTAATAATAACAGAAATATTTGGCTTCAGGGGGAAAAATAGATAAACCATACATTACAGATGGTACCTTGATCTTATGCAAAACAATACAAGACCTGAAAAAATATTACCAAAGAAGTCGTAAACTGGCATCGCTAAATAGCCAAATGAATAAAGATGTTAGGACAAAATGAGATCAGTTGTAAAAATAAATGACCGAGAAAAGTGAGAAGATTGAGGCAGGCAATGGTAAAGTAGATTTTGGCACATTGAGAAATCTAAGAAAAGCCTCAACAGCCTAGGATGGCTGTTACTGACTCTCCTAATATGGAAAATATGTGTAATAATGAAGCTGGACTGAATGTTGTGAATATTATTAACACCTTTAAATTTAATCCTCAAGATATATTAACTGTGAACAAAGATAACTATAAAATAAAATCAGTTTAAGAGAAGGTGTTAGAGACATTATGTGCTCACGTAACATGCGGCAAGGCACTAACTATAGACAATATTTAAGCTGAATTCTTGAAATGAGGATATGAAATAAAAGAGCAGTTTGCTGAAAGATTTGGAGCGGAAAGCACTGGCCATTAACAAAATTGGGGATGCAGAGGTGTTTCCAAGGCACCAGGGCTGGGTTCTCTACTGGCCAAGACCTATTTTGTGTCCTCGCCGAGCATCCTGGGCAACAGGTCCCTTTGGGGTCCTGGTTAAAGTCCGTAGGATCATTGATTCATCCGAAGTCGGAGAGTGTCTGCCTGCACGGCGAGGAACCACCAGTCTGCACACCAGTAAGCCAGACATGGGACAACGGATACTAATGCAAACCTCAGGTCCTATATGACATCACACTGATGTTGGACAACAGGATGTTTTCATCCGGCATACAGGACTTCGCACTGGAGTTCACAGCCAGCAAACACAAGCAAGCAAGCAACAAAATTAGAACTAGTTATTTATAATATTTCTATCCAAAAAATGGGACTGAGAGTTGCGCATGACAACAGAATAAGGTAAAAATTAAGGATCTTATTTATTTAAGTGCTGAAGAACTCCATTAAGATATTGTTGCTTGCATAACAAATTGGGTCGCCATGGTAGCATAGTGACCAGACACATGTCTGCTGACCTGGCAATCGTGGGTTCAATCCGCAGCTGGATGGATTTGGATATTAAAAAGTTGACCGTGGTTCCTAGGCAGACCCAGCCTACAGTGGGTATCAAGAATGTCTTGGGAAACAATGGCGGCCGGCAGGATACTGACAACACACCTACTGAGTGCCGACTGGTCGATAAAAATATAGGTCTAACAGCGTGTGACTGATGCACCTTCAGGCAAGTAAAAGGGTCTTTTACTTTACTTACTTGCTTAACTGTTGTTTTGAAGTTTCTCAGCCATCATGCTTGGGATACTCATATACTGAACATTGTGATTATCAGTCGTCAGTCTTTGGATACACATATACTGAGCATTGTGATTCTCAGTCATGTGTCTTTGGATACACATATACTGAGCATTGTGATTCTCAGTCATCAGTCTTTGGATACACATATACTGAACATTGTGATTCTCAGTCATCAGTCTTTGGATACACATAATTTAATATTGTGATTCTCAGTTATCAATCTTGGCATACACATATATTTAACATTGTGATTCTCAGTTATCAATCTTGGCATACCCATATATTTAACATTGTGATTATCAGTTATCAATCTTGGCAAAGACATACATTTAACATTGTGCTTCTCAGTCATCAATCTTGGGATACACATATATTTAATATTGTGATTCTTAGTTATTAATCTTGGGATACACATATACTGAACATTGTGATTCTCAGCCATCAGTCTTAGCATACACATATATTTAACATTGTGATTCTCAGTCATCAGTCTTGGCTTACACATATATATTGAACATTGTGATTCTTAGTCATGAATCTTGGGATAAACATATATTCAACATTGTGATTCTCAGTCATCAGTCTTGGGATATACATACTGAACAATGTGATTCTCAGCCATCAATCTTGGGATACAACACTGCTAACAATATTTGATTTCATTTCTGTCTAGATGGTGTCCCGCCCAAGCCAGTTTGATGTTCTGTGCATGCCGAATCTCTATGGAAATATCTTGAGCAACATAGCCGCAGGCCTTATTGGTGGTGCAGGTGTCGTTGCAGGGATCAACATTGGTGATAACTATGCTGTGTTTGAATCTGTTAGTTCATGATTCTTATGACTATTTAGTTATTCATTCGGATATAGTCAGTCAGTTGCCACAAACTAGAAAAGTGAGCGGTTAAAATCCAGTTGAGATGAATATTTTCAGGACAGATTTGTTAAAGGAACCTGATATGTCACTGTCTGTTGATGTGAAACTTGCTCCTGATGTCACTCTCTTATGATGTCACACTCCCTCCTGATGTCACACTCTTCTGATATCACACTCCCTTCTGATGTCATATTTCCTTCTGTTTTGTGACTAGTGGGTATGATGCACAGACATCAAGGACATATATGACAAATAAGAGGCCCAGTTGTACGCTTCTTTTGGCATATAAAATATTCCTTGACAATTAGAAATCATAAATTGTAGGCTGTACGGCTGCAGCCCTGGCTACATTTCTGAATAAGAAAACCACCTACAACATATTTATATAGTATGTGTGGGTTCAGGTGTATAAACATTTATAGTATGTGTGGATTCAGGATGTAAACACTTATAGTATTATAGTATATGTGGATTAACTCAAAAGTTTCAATATACTTGTGTTGTTTTCCTTTTTAATTTAAGCATATTGTTGATCTCAGGGCACCAGAAACTCTGGAAGATCCATGAAAGGCAAAAACATTGCTAATCCTACTGGGATGCTGTTGGCCAGCTGTGATATGCTTGAACACTTAGGGTGAGAATGTTAGCAGCTTATTGTTGTTTTGTTACACATCAAGAATACCACAATCATGTCTCTAATATGTGTATAGTTTCTATAATATCAAAACTAGTTGTGTCTTTGTCCTCAGTTGCACCTATATTTTGAAGTATAAGGTAAGTTAGTTGCAAATCCTTTACAGGACATTGTAGTCAACACCAGCAATCTTTGCTGTTGTGATCTCTTGGCAAGTTTACGCTCAGTAGTTTGCCATTGATTTTAAAGTAAACCTAGCCTTCATAAGGTGACGGGCTGGGTCGAAAAATAATCGTAGTCAAGAGACAAACCTACTAAAAGGACATAAACATTTTGAACATAATCTAATGTTTAAGAAGGTCTACTTGCTATCAGGTAAGCCCAGTCCCCCACTGCCTGTATTTGTACCGTGTATTTAGCATAATTTGCCCATTAATTTGCTGATATTGCACACATTTAAAGTAGACTTTCTGTCACTTTTCTTCTTCCGTATGACCCTTGGGCCTTGTCCATGTCGGACTGGAAATGCTTCTAATCCGACAAGGACAAGGCCCTAGGTGTGTACCGGAATGTGATCAGCTTTGCCAGTAGTGGGATGTGCTCAATCTTCAAACCTCAAATCCTGAAACAACCACACAAATCACTCTTCTTCTTCGTTTTTCATCCTCTAATGGAGCATAGGCCCTTAACCAGCTCATGCCAAAACCTTTGCAGACTTGTTCATGATCGGTTGGCATTTGCAGCTGATGTTTTCTGTGAGATGATGTAGCCAGTCTCATGCCAACCCTCCTGGGTCACCTCTTGGAACATGGTTGATGAGGTGATACTGGTAGGGTTCTTGACTTCCCTTATGAGCCCTGGTAACACATGGGGCCTTCTGCCATAATAATGATATTTGGAACAAAGATTGACTCTCTTATGATATAGATAGAAAATATAGTGACTGCAGTGATAGTTGCCTATCCTTTACAGGATCTTGCAGTCAACCCCAACATTTTTTTAGCCGTTAGTGGTTTCTTGTCAAGTTTACTTACATTTAGTAGTTTGCTATTGCTTTCTGAATGGCTGGCACTCATACGATTTTATAAAAACCCCAAAGCATGGCGATCTGCTTCCAAACCACCTGCATCTGTGTTTTGAACATGGTATATGGGATTATGAATTGTGTTCATAACCCCTTCACCACAGAGCTGGCAGTGATAGAGATAAAGAAAAAATAATTGCCGCACCCAAAAAAGATTGTTACTAGAATTAGTAGTGTAATGGAAAACAGAAATATCATGACAAGCACAAACATCTGCTTACATGTTGTGTGTGGTCTGTTCGTCTGTGTGGATGTGAATACAGGACAATGAGTAATGAAATGATGGGCAAACTGGAGGCAGTGAAGATTTGGTTTTTGAGAAGAAAGTTAAAAATATTGTTTGAATGAGGGAAAACAAATGCTGAGGTTTTGAATGACCTGGAAGTACGACACTCGGAACGACACACAAGCAAACAAGTATTTACCCAATGAACAAAACAGTAACAAAGAGATAAAACAAAATATTACTTATCTCAGCATTTGAGAAGTAGTCCAGTCATCACAATGATGGTTGATGTGTTGATTGAACTTTGCTAGACCTAGGTTAAGATTTCTTGGTAATTAAATACAGTGGTAAACATTCTACAATTTATCCTTTTATTTATAGACATGACGCTCATGCGAAACTCATTCGAGAATCTGTGATGACAGTACTGTCAGAGAAACAGGTAATGACTTTAAATTTATGTCTTACCTGTTTATTAAAAAACAAAAGGTAAAGATATTCCCATTGGAGATTATGCCTTTGGAGTGTGAAATATTAGGCCTTCATGTGTTCATGGTCACTGTATACTGAGGTGGGTTCACCAGATTCCTTCCTCATTGCCTTCCTTATCCTTGCCAGACAATTACCCCAAAAAATTCTGAAAACCAGATGTCCGGTTTATGATTACTAGTTGATCCCAGAACTGTGCTGGTAGAATCCTGCATCAGCTAGGGATTGAACTTGGACCACTCAGTCAGTGACTGCAGCAGTTTTGCTGGCTGGAGGGCAGACAGCACACATGTCTGATTGTAACAGACTCACAGAGCGTGCTGAGAAGTGTGAAGACCAGCATGCTTCATGCAGAGTAATGGCATGTTTCAATTTGAAAATCTAAAATGAGCATCCATTGGATCTTTTCATGTAGCATATGTTAGTGTGTTGAGAAATGAACAGGTGGACAGATGGGCTGGATTTGCACCACTGGATGGGGTATTGGTGTACTATAAGACAGATGTGACAGCGCTCTGTGGGATCATGTGAATAGTGTGGAAGGACAGATAAATCATCCTGGCTGGGAGAGAATGTTGCAGCTAGGGAATGATCAGAGGATCTGGCTGACACTCGGTACTCCAAGGAGAGGCCAGATGGACGCATAATCAAGACTGCAACAGGTTCCATCAGTATTGGGACTCTTCACTGGTTGTTGAAAATGGGAACAGCATATGGGAATGTCCCCTGTTCTGTGATGTCTGTTTTTGTAAGGAAAGTATATCCCCTTGTCAGGGCCCATCATTCTAGATGTTGGAGCCTTTAAAAGTTGAGAACCCAGTGGAGAAACTAAGAAGCAGACAAATGGTGTTGAAGTAGACCTGAGGGTGAAAGGCCACCCCAGATATAGACAAAACATTTGATGAGGCCAAAAGGTTTATCAAGAGGTTTAAGGAGCACTTGCTGAATCAAGTGAAAATCAGAGTATCCAGGCTAAGGTGTTGCATATTACTAACTCGATCATTGTGAACAAGCAGCAATCTTCAGACTCTGAACAGGACATAACATACTGAAATACCCACTTGTTCAATAAACTACAGGTAGGAGATACTGTTGTATGTAACTGGAATTGGTAAAGTGGTAGCTAAACATTTGCAGCAAGTGTACAACATATGCAGGACAGAGAAAATTACTTTGGCCTACACCCACTCCATTTGAGGGCAAACTTTATGTCAGCATCCTCATATTGGCAGCTGCTTTAAATAAATATATTCAGGTTGATGCCTGAAGATTTACAAAGGAGGAGGGGGAGATGACAAGGATCCAAAGTAGGCAGGCATTTAAAAGTGATGTGAGGTTATTGTGGACACAGAAGGGTGGAAGCAGATTGTACATGTATCAAGGATCAGCACATATAGTTTATGCTATATTTATCTTTTCTCTGTTGCTTTGGGTTTGTGTTATTTACTGTTTTTTCAGTTTCTTAATATTTTTATGTATGTTGTAATGTTATAAACAAAAGTCTGTACCAATGACTCTGTGTTAAGAGGCCAAAAAAGTGACTGGGATTCATAGCAAAAGCAAATGGTCAGTATTTAGTAAAGGAGAGCTTGGAATATGACACCACAACCTGAAGTCTGAGAATGGAGGTGGAGGCGGTTACTGCAACTTTCCTCTGGTTGGAGAACGAAACATATACGCATGTTGTGATTGTAACTGATTCACAAAGCATGCTGACAAAGATGACCACCAGCATGCTTCATGTAAAATGGCATGCATCAATTCAGAGGTTGCAGGTTGTGAGGATTCGCTGGATCTTTTCTCCAGGACATTTTGCTGTGGTTGGAAATGAACGGGCAAACAGATTGGCTGGTGCTGCATCAATGAAGGGTGATTTGATACATGATAAGGCAGATGTGGTGAAGGCCCTCTGAGAGCACATAAATAATGCAGAAGAACAGATTGACTATCATTGTCTAGGGAGAATGCAGCATCAGGGATGGTTAGAGGATCTGGTCGACAGTCGTCACTCAGAGGTAAAGTAAGACGGACATATAATCAGATTGCAACGGGCACCATTAGTATTAGAACTCTTTGCTGGCTGTTGAAGATGAGGACTGAGCGCTTATGGGAATGCCCAGAGTGCAATGATGTTGGTTCTTGACTCAGCTCAAATGAAAGTCTTAATTGTGCAGTTCTTCTTTAGCACCTTATAGTAAGTAAGTAAAGAGCCTTTGTAGATGCCTTTAGGTGCATTGGTCATATGGTGCTGGCCCATATTTTGTATAGACCAATCAGCACTTAATGGGTCATGTGGTCAGTATCATCCCAGCGGCGTTTACTTCTCAGGATCTTTCCTGGTACCAGCTTTAGGCCGGGTCAACCTGAGAGTCCAGGCCAGTTTTACATATAAGCCTCGATGCAAATTCGTAACTAAGACGCTAACCATTGCACACCGCCACCTTCCTCTTTATTTTATGACAACTGTAAAAATGTGTGTCCCTGTGTATTGTTTTGTTTACTTTATTTAACTCCACCCTTCTTTTTTCAGAAAATTACACTTTTAATTTTAAAAAATGATTATTTGTTGAAAATGCTTGACATTTTTTAAAATGATTTCAGATTAGAACACCAGATATTGGGGGAGATGCATCAACTTTGGATGTGGTCAAAGCTGTCATTGATGATATCAAGCCTAAAACCCTGGCATGGTAAGCTAGTATAACGAGCAAGTTACAGTTGTTAAACCTTGGTTCAATTTGTGTGTGCTCTACTAATTTAAACATTTGTGCAGTACTTTGTACTTCGAAGTTGTGTTTTATTTTTTTTTTTTTAAATTTCTGTTACATTATCAAGTTTATTTTGCATATGTGTTTGTTTGTCTTCTGTTTTACTGACCACATGACCCCTTGTGTGCTGTTTTGTCATCATGTGGAATTAATATCATTCACAATCTGCCATAGTAGCCTGTCAGTTGGATTGCTTTACTTTATTTCTGTTCTGTAGTTGAAAATATATTTCATCTTTGTCTTTCAGGAAATAAGTTGTAACATTTAATTTTCAAGTCTATCAGATTGTAGGTATGAACACTTTTAATGTCCAATATGTTTAGAATGTTAAGTTGTTTCTTCACTTTTCTCAAGCCTTTGGTCACTTGTTTTCAACTTTTAGGGAATCTGCGCATAGATAGACAGTACAGGTAAATCCATAATTCTTACAAGAACTGTATATTTTTCATAATTCTACCTGGCACACTATATCTTGCACAGAGTATATGACTGCTGAATATAAAAGCAAATGACACCTTAATTTTTATTGCATACTTCATATCTGCATTGCATAAATTGTAACACATCCCTGCATTGTGTATTTCATCTTATTCTAAGCATTACATTGATTATCCCTTCATTACCTACTTCATCCCAGCACTATATCGGTTGTTACATATCCCTGCATTGCCTACTTCATCCCAGCACTATATCGGTTACTAAACATCCCTGCATTGCCTTCTTCATCCCAGCATAGCATCAATTGTAACATCCCCGTATTGCATACTTCATATCTACATTGCATCAGATGCAGCATATCCTTGCATTGCATACCTCTGAGCATTGGATATACTGTAATGCTTCCCTACATTGCGACTTCATTTCAGCAGCATTGCATTAGTTTCAACACATCCCAGCATTTTCTACTTCATCTTAGCTTTACATAAGTTGTAATACATCCCTGCATTGCCTACTTCATCTTGGCGTTACATTGGTTGTGATGCATTACACTTCATCTTTGCATTGCATTGGTTATGATGCATTATGTACTCCATCTCAGTATTACATTGGTTCTAATGCATCCCTGCATTGTGTACTTCATACCAGCATTGGATAAGTTGTAACACAACACTGCGTTGCATGCTTTTAAGAGTATTGGATCAGTTATACTACATCCCCATATTGTGTGCTTATACCAGCATTACGTCAGTTGTAACATCCCTGCATTGTGTACTTCATACCAGCATTATGTCAGTTTGAACATCCCTGAAATGCGTACTTCATACCAGCATTACGGCGGTTGTAACATCCCTGTATTGCATACTTATACCAGCATTACATCAGTTATAATGCATCCCTGCCTGAGCCTCTTGGATATTTCCCTGTAATCTTGCTAGGTGTTCGTTGCAGCATAAGCTGAGAACCACTTTGGTGTTTGGTGCAGCATAAGTTTAGAACCACTACCCAAGACAGTATGATCTTGTCATTAAAGTATGCTAACCTCTGAGAATAACTTGAGCACTTGACATCATCCACAACCTGTTGTGTACATAGGCTAGTTATTGATTACATGTAAGTAAACACCTCTCTACAGGCCTGTATTGGGTATACACCAGTCAGCACATAGTGGGTGATGTAGTTAGTATTATGCCAGCCGTCTTTACTTACCAACAGTATCTTTTTATAGGCCAATCAGCACTTATTAGTTTTTCTATGAGCAGTATGAAAATCCCCTGCTGGCTTGCTAGGCCAGTCGCAGGTTTAGGACAGAAATCTGGTCAAGCGGAGTCCCTTCCCCCATGGCTAGCCAGAGCCCTGTTGGCCCATGACCGCAAGGTCTACACCACGGGGAAGTGGGGTTGACTTGTGTAGTCTGCGGGTCATCGGCAGGCTACTAATTTTCATTTTTCACCCCTCCTGGGAGAGGCTAGCTGATCCTAACCCTGCTGGCTGCAGTCCACACTTTGTAGAGAAAAGAAAAATCACAACAGAAATGAGATTCCTGTATCAAGAAGAGAGAAAATCAGAAATGAAGAAATCAGGACTAAAGTGGGGGTTATAGCTGCGCTAGATTTTATTAGAAGGTAGCAAGTCAAATGGTTTGGCCATGTAACTAGGTTACCAACTAACAGTATACCACAACAATCAATGATGTACAGACCAAATGGAAGCAGAAGAAGAGGCCGGCCACGTAAACGATGGACAGAGGAAATAGCAAAATCCATGGGAATCTCGATACGTGAAGCCCTTAAACGGGGGCACTCCCGATGTTCATACTTCACCTCGACACCGTAAGGTAAAGAGGAATGAGATGGTATGAGTCAGCGCTTGGAGGGTCATGTAGTTAGTGTTGTGCTAGCTGTCTTTACTTCCCAAGACATATCTTGGTACTCAGTTTAGGCTGGGGAGACCTGGGCTCTCAGATCAGCTTCTGCCCAGCTGAGATCGAACCTATGGTCACTGCCAGCAGGCAAATGTCTAGCCACTACGCTATAATGGCTCCCTTACTATGTGAGTCTGGTATGTATTTATGATGAAACAGAACAATTAGGATTCTGCAGAGATGCGAGAAGCACAAACTCATAGAACACTTTACAAGGACCCGAACCATGAGAACGGATATCACAGACCATTTAAGGCTCTCTCTCTCTCTTTTTATTTTTTTTTTGCGCTCGCTGGCTTTGAACTCAAGCGTAGTCCATAACACTACTTTTAGTAGCACTGGAATGAATTTTGCGTGTGGTTTATCTGTCCCTATTAACTGTCCCTCATCATCAGGCGAACCCACTCCGACTTCAGAGGTACATGTAATTTATGTCTCCAAGTCAAGGGCGATAGGTCAGTATGTTAGTCCAACTGTCCAGTGTAGGAGTTGAACCCCTTACCTCGGCATCAGCACACCGGATGCTTAAGAATATGCGTTCTTATCCATTCGGCCATGCTGATCTACAGGCTCTCTGTTTAAACAGTAATTTTCATTTGTTTGAATTTATTTCTGTGTGTATTGTGGAAAAATAGTTATAATGATGGTTTAACATTTAATGCTGGCAGCATCTTGTCATTTGGTTAGCATTTTATTTTAAAAAAAAATTTTTTTTTCATACTTATCAAGCCAAAATTCGCCATTATGTTTTGAGGAAGGGAATATTCCACCGAGATTGCTGTGAGCTTAGATAAATGATTCAAGAGCCTGTTTAAGCTGTATGTTCTTGACATAGGTATTATAATGCCTTTTCTTGTCATTGCCTGTGGTAAACCATGTCTTTCTAAATGATCATTGAAAGGGTCATTGAACTGGAAATCTTCTTGGTAACTTCAAAGGTGAAAAAATAGAACAGATAAGAAACTACTTGACAGTTAGAAATTGAGTATACTAAATAGGCTGCTGTCTACACTATTAAAAATGGGAAACCCTATCCACAATAGAATATTCTTTAGCATACTTGCAGAGAAGATGGGCATTTTTATGTAGATTTAACATCCTGTGAAAGAATTATGTTTTAGCTTACTCTGTTGTTAAAGGTAATCAAAGTCCTCTGATGGCTAATAATTGAGTTACGAGTTGATTTGATTTTTATTTTTCATTTGTTAACATTAATTATTAGGTAGCTAAGATTTTATTAATTTCATAATCTTTGCAACATGCACATTATAAAATTCACCATTCTTATCATTCCAATTTCTCTTGTCTTTTCACTTTTTTATCACCCTAATGTAAAATAATTGTGGAAATAATTAGTTGCTTGAATTTTGTGTGCCAATTTTAGTTAACTCTTACAAATTGTGCATCTTTGTTTTAGTTTTCTCTCATGTTTTGCAAGCCTTTGAAATGAATACTTCTGTTTTAACAAACGCAGGGGTTCGAACAGACAGCATGATTCCTATTTGGAATGATTACTTTAGTGGATTTGTTTTTACTGTTTGATTTTTTTTTGTTGGTATGTAAGTATGATAACATTTTCGCATGACCTAGTCAGTTTTCTGTTGTTTAGATTAGTGTTTCTTTCTGTCACATAATTTTCTTGATTAACATTGTTGAAGTATAACATCTCTGAAAGCATACTAATCTGACAAGACTGTTCTAGCATGTTCTGTTGCTGTTATCACTGAATGGACGTCATGCAGAACAGTTGTTCTTTTGATTATCTGCATTTGCATTCATATGCTTCATTCTGAATGACAGCACCATGGCAAGATTCACTTTAACTCTCTATAGTTTCGGGAGCATGTTGACATCTGTACATTTAGTTCCCTGTCAGGAAACTCGTGCCAGGTCCTCCTACAGTGGTGATTACTGTGGTATCTTTTAGCGTTGAAAGGTTTAAAAGGCGTTTAAAGGTGAGAGGCTTGACTTCATTGCACCGGGTTTATCCCAAATGGCTCATTCTCTTTCTATAGAGCGGCTTGTTGAAAATGTCATACAGAGCACAAACTCTGTGGCTTTAGTGACAACCCCTAGGAGTCTCTGAGAAAATTACACTTGGGGAGACCAAATGACGGAGTTCAGAAATGAACCCACAAGCTTCGGAGCAAGTACAGGCAGCTTAACTACTGAGACCCCACAGAAACCATTTTGATCTCCAGGCTTCCAGCTCTATGATTAGCAGTTTAAGAACTGATGACTACACAGTTATTTCAATGTAGTCTGGATGGTACTCAGAGTATAATGGACATGCCAGGTGGACTTTTCATCAAATTGCTACTGCAATAATCAACATTGGAACTCTTCTGTGGCTTTTGATGAGGGGGACGGAGAATGTATGGGAATGTATCGAGTGCAGTAATGTCGATCCTTAAATTCATTTTTCAGAGGAGTAAGCAAGGAGGAAAGAGACAATCTAATGTTGACAACAGCTATACCGATTTCCTAGGAAGAATTGCACTCAGATTTATCTGCAATTTAAGGACTTCTTTACAAAATCAGCCACATCTGTTCATCTATTGCAGTTTATTGTAAATTTACTGTCCATTCTACTTAATTTTTCTCCAACTGATCTGTCGTTATATAGGGAATATATTTAGTAATGTGAGCGTTTCGGGTTATGGTACAGTAGAACACTGTTAGTTTCACCAACTTGTGAGGCACTAACTATAGTGCAAATGTCACTTAGCGGTGAGAAATCTGCACAATCATTATGACGTGTGCACATGTTGACTTCTGTGCAACCTATAGGCAGAGACTTTTTCATCACTCAATGTTTTGTTGTAATAGTAATTCTTGATGTTGTGTGCACATTTTTCTAATCCCACATTAACAAGACTTTTATTCTTTCATAACTTTTACACATCCACTTTTTAACCAGTCATGTTTTTAACTACAGCTTCTACTAACCTTTCTTATACTTTGTAACATCACGAGCAGAATATTTTGTCATAGGAGAGAAAATATGATTACCATTTACAAAAATGTCTTTAATAAAAATAAGAATTCATTCCAGTTGAGACATTTCCATTTTATGCCACAAGTGTTTATCTATTGGAAGTTAACTAACAATCCTTGCCTGCACACTGACGACTTGGTGAGAGTTGGTTAAAGAACTATGCTCCAACAAGGACAGAAGTTGTGTTCTAGAATCTTAATGCTGGTTAACCTCAATGTTGCTATGAAAGTCTCCTTCTGATGTCTTTTCAAGTGTCCCCATTATTGTTAATTATGTATCTGATATCGGAAAAGCTGATATTTATATTTGAGAACCATAAATACATATACAGATAGCTTGGAAAAGAAAGATAGCCAATACTAACCTCGCCGTTTGTTTAGCCTACACACTTGGACACTGTGTAAGTTCAGTATTACATTCCCTTGTTTCGATCATTTCTTGCTGGTGTCTTTAGGACACCTGGAGATATGTATCTATGTATAATATTCAGTTACACTTGCTTGTTTTACATTGTGCATACTTTCTGTACTATTAGATTTTATCCTTTTGTTGTATTACACAGACAATTATGTAGTCCTTTTGTTGTAGCATGGTAGCACAATTTGTTAGCTTCAGGAAAATAGACTTATTTGCCCTTTTTGTTTGTCATTGGTCCGAGCTGTAATGATTGATTGTGTTTATGAATTGTCAGTTTTTATTTGTTCTCCAGGTTTGTGTGTTGAGTGCATCTTCACATATTTGCTTCACACTTAGGTTTACAGTATTTTCATTGAATATACGAGGGTAGGTCAGAAAGTTATGCACCACAATTATTATCTCAGCTAATAATAAAGATAGAAGCATTAAATTTGCACCAATTTAAGTTTATAATCTCTTGAAGGTGTATACCAAATTGCATCTCTGTAAACCAATTCTAACCACAACACAAAACTGTTGAAATGGCAGATATTAATGCGTACGTTACAAGTAGAGGATTGTTATAGAATTTTTGATCGCAGAGAAAGAAACTGTTATTAACATTCACAAACGTTTGTGTGCTGTTTATGGCACTTTTGCAGTCAATAGAAGCACAGTTAGTTGTTACTGCATGGTTAGTCCTCACAAGAATCGAGAGCAACTGCTTCTCCTCGACAATGCACGTCCTCACACGTTTGTAACAAGGGAGGCAATCGACATAATGTGGTGGAATATACCGCCCCATCCACCGTACAGTCCAGACCTGGTACCATCAGATTTCCATATTTTTGGTCCCCTTAAGAATGCTATCCATGGGACAAAGTTTGGAGACAACAAGGGAGTGATTATTGCAGTGAAGAAATGGCTATGAGAACAGGACAAAATGTGGTACAGATCTGGGAAACATGCTCTTGTTTCAGGATGGTGTAAAGCTGTTAAAGTTGATGGAGATTATGTTGAGATGTAGAAATGTTTGCTGCACATGTTCATGAACATTGTGACTAAATTTCATTTGTATGTTATTAACGGTTAAAGATATAATAATTGTGGTGCATAACTTTCTGACCTACCCTCATATTATTATTGAGGAGTGGGTGGCAAGCACGCCAATCTCTTAGTCAGGAGACATGAGTTCTAGTTCCTGTGTATCTGTTGCAGGTGAAATACAAACCTTAGTCTGTACAGCTGCAGTGGTTGCTTTAGAGCAAGAATCCTTTAAGCCTCCTGGCAACATCAACAATCGCCTGTAAGAGATCAGTTGAGACACAGAAAGACCTGTATCTGTGCTTATAACTTTGATAAATAGCATGTGACTCGCAGTGACAAGTGACACATGGTGAAATGATCAGAATCTTGGAGGACATTAAAATTGATGGGAAAGATCAATTGAGACACAGAAAGGCCTATATCTATGCTTATAAAATTAATAATAGCATTTCATAAAGTGACACACGGTGAAATGATCAAAATCTTGAAGGACATTAACATTGATGGGAAAGGTTTCAGAATTAAAAAAAAAAAATTACTGGAAACAAGTAGCAGAAATTGAAATAGAAAATAAATTTGGCAATTACAAACGGATAAAGCAAAGAGTAAAATAAGGATGTATTTTGTCACCAGATCTCTTCTTTCACTGTACCAAAATAATGAGAATGGTCAAAGATGGACCAGAAATATGATTCGGAGGTTATAAGAAATATAATTTGGAGGTTATAAGAAATTTTATTTAGAAGTTATAATATAAGAGTTGAGTTGAGTTAAGAACTGATATTGCTGCACTCAGGAAACAATATAATATGATTTAGAGGTTATATATAAGAAATATGATTTGAAGGATAACATATAAACAATCTACATCATGCAGATGACGCAGTATTGACAGCTGAAAATGCAAGAGATCTGTTGGATGTTGTGGTAATAGTGCAAGGAAAGGACTTTCCTTGAATATAAAGAAAACAGAAAAAAATGGTTATATCAAAGAAAAAGATAGCACTAGATTGTGATATTACAATAGAAGGGAAAATGTTTAACCAAATTAATAAATTCAAATATCTTGGGATAAGTATAATAGGTGAAATATCTGTAACAGAGATTAAGAGCAGAATAGGCCAAGCAAAGCTGTATTTAAGAAGATAAGTATCTTATGTAGTAAGTCACTCTAATTACATGTAAGAATGAAAGTGCTTATATGTTATATGGAGCCTGTATGGCAGTGAATCTTGGAATGTGAATGAAGAAATTAGAAAAAGAGTTGTTGTTTCAGAGATGAAGGTGAAACTAACAAGTGCCTGGAAAAAGCTAATGAAAGTAGGACACATACTCTCAAGTACTTTAGGGAACATATTTTTACATATGAGAGCGCAAAACTATAGTTACTAACAATGTAAGGATGATAGTTATGTGAAGGTTGTTTATTTGACTGATAAATAAACTGTATAGTTAATAATGGTATAGAGATAATAGGTTATGTGAATACTGTATATTAGACCGGTAAACCCGGGAAGGTTAACCCGATCAGCAAATGCCCGCAGAAGTCGGATATGTCAGCCTAACGGCGCAAGAACGCAGCTCCGCTGTAAACAGGCACAACGCAGTCACATCCGGAAAAAAAACTCTGGACGAACCAGAAGAAGACCGGTAAACAGAAACTATATGGTTAATAATGGTAGAGATAATAGGTTATGTGAAAGCTGTATATTATACCGGTAAACCCCCGGGAAGGTTAACCCGGTCAACAAATGCCCACAGAAGTCGCATGTGTCGGCCTAACGGCGCAAGAACGCAGCTCTGCTGTAAACAGGCACAACGCAGTCACATCCGGAAAAAAAAATCCGGATGAACGCAGAAGAAGAAGAATACCGGTAAACAGAACTATATGGTTAATAATGGTATAGGGATAATAGGTTATGTGAATGCTTTTTATGGGACTGGAAAACAAACTATACTTAATAAATAATAGATATTGAATGACTTTGGCAATAAATTTTCTTCTTTCCAGCATTGTAGAAAAAGAAATATAAAGCCTTTTATTAAGGTATTAATTTTACGAATTGACTGCAGTATTTGGTTTTACAGTTTAAAGAGTTCAGAGTTTTGTTATATTTGAGTTCCTGCTCTTCATTTGTTCAAAATACATTTTTGAGGAAAGAACAGAATTGTGTGAAATTTGACAGGGTGTTGACATGTTTAACACAGAGAGAGAGAGAGAGAGAGAGAGAGAGAGAGAGAGAGAGAGAGAGAGAGAGAGAGATGGGAGTCAGTGAGTTATTGATTCATTGAATGATTTATTGGTTTTTCTGGAATGTTACATTTCATGCTATCAATTGTTTGTTGTGTGCATCAGATTTCAAATTTGATACTGGCCACATCACCCACTGAATGTCTGTTGGCTCATATAAATATGGGTCTAGCACCATGTGCCGCCCAGTGCTCCTTAAGGGCGTTTAAAAGAGTCACTTTTACCATGACACAACTCCAAAATAGGGTGTTGACCGATTCTGTGCCAAACAAAAAGTACGTTTGGACCAAACAAAAATGGGAGGTGGAAAATGAGAAGTAGGGTGTATCACAATTATGACTTTAAAGTTGTTAAATTGGTAGCGGACATGTATTAGGCAATGAAAATATTTTGGTGGTTTAAAAGCCCATGGCAGAAACTGGAAGTCACTTAAGACGGTTAATCATCCCATGGCACTTAATCAGTTAAGAACATTTATTCCTCTCTTTCACACACACACACACACACACCAGGGGGCAGGCAGAATTGAAATTTAGGGATGACAACAAAGAAGAATTGCACTGACTGGAAGTACACGGCACCAGAACATACATGAATAAGCATGAAATTGTTAAATTGTCTGTCTCTATTTCAGATGAGGTAACCCAGTTTGTTGTTTTCAGTGTTATATGTTGACTCTGTTGATGTTGCACGTTATAATTGTTTATACTAATACAGTGTTATACTCACACCATTTCTATTTTTTTATATAGTAACTAACTTGCATATTTTCTTATAAAAAAATTAGACATGATAAGATATTAACATTGTTGAACATAATTGAGTCCTGGACATTGAGTATGAAATATTATGACAAATGCGTGGAATGCCTCAGAGATGTGGTTTTACAGAAGAATGCTGAAAGTTCCTTAGAACCACAAAATGGGTAATACGCATGTTTTAAAAGAGGCTAAGACAAAGACAGCTTATCACAAACATCAGAAAGAGGCACTCAGCATGTTTGGTCACATTATGAGAAGAGAAAATCTGAAACAATGTAACAACTGGAAAGATGTATTCACAGAGAGATACAGGTAGACAGTGAGAGAAGATTCTTGACATCCTTTTGTTATGGCACAGAAAATTGTCAGCACATGAATTGTTACATGCTGTTGGAGATGGCAAAATATGGAGAAGCATGATCATCCAAGCCAGTCAGCAAGGCACTTGGCGATTATGAGGCATTTAGATAAAAGACAGGGTCCATATTTTACCTTGAATATTTTAGTGGGAAAGAAAGATATGGAAATTTAGATGGTTACTGTGTTGTTTATTCATTTGAAGGGGCAATGAATCTACACTAGTTAGTTGTGAAAACAAGATATAACACTTTAATGGGTAAGAGGTGAATTTACGAGATGCTTCTCCATTTTAGTTTGTTTTCAGATGTGCTTTTGTATAAGAAAGCATGCTAATGGAGACAGCTGTCCTTAATCACAATTTAATGACACAGAGGGGATTGAGATGGTTATATCACGTCACATGAAGATGATAACAAGGAAACAAATAACAAGGATATATTAAGAACAAATTTAGACTCCTTGAAATGCCTTGTCAACTGGCATGGATGATACGCTTCTCCTCGAAACCTCTTGTTCTAGAATTATAGTTGAGGAAGAAGACTGCTCTCCTACCAGCTCTATATATTGGGTTGCAGATCCATCCTACCATTACCCCTATCCCGTTCAACCTCAGAAGAGAAGTTATATTAGGCCCATCTTCAGGCTCAGATTTATAATCCTGTGACTAAGTCAACCACAATTTTGATATTAATTGAAAGGGGATTGTTGTCCATAGAGGGTAATAATAATTGTGGAATGACCTTTAAATATAGGAGATAGCTGTGAACATATTACATAAACATAATAACATGGTGGGCTCTAGCTTAGAGTTCTTAAATGAAAATTTATAAACATACTTGGGATATATAGAAGGTGTTTATGGCATAGTGGTTAAGCCATCTGCCTCGCGCACTGAAGGTCATGGATTTGTTCCCTGGACTGTGTCATTCAGGGCACGAGTGCAGTTTTTCTTTTGCTACAAAGTTGTGCTTTGTGTGATGTTGGTAAACGGCTTGCTGTTCTGCAGTGAGAGGCCGAGCCATTTGGGGTAGTACCTGGCTCATTGAAGTCAACTTTCTTGACTTAGTACTTTTTAGAAACATTTTCCAGTATAGAGAAAAAAAGATTATGATTGTGCAGAGATTATTATAGCTCAGTAAGTTAATGAGGACAAATGTTATCCAAATGTATGCAACATTAAGAAGATTAATTTCAGGTTATTTGTTAAATAAATGCCACTTGTAAAGTAAAACAGGTTTTAACATGGTCTTTTAAGGGTAACATCAGAATTTTATTTAGTAATACTTTAATTGCTGGGCTGACTGTGATTCTGTTGTAGATATTGTCAGATGAATAATTTTGTTGAAAGTACATCCAAGTGTATTCATGCTTGAGGTTTTTCATTTGCCAGTTTACATTGGTTTATGAGTCATTTTGTTGACTGTGTTTTCTTTCATTATGGTATTGGGAGGTAAGTATTCAGTTGTTTGAATTTATCTTCTCATTAATGTATTTTTGTAAATTAATATTTTATATATCGTACATTAGCGAACATGTTAGCGCAGCCCGGAATGAAAATAAAGATTACAGCATTGTAACTTACCATGTGTGGTGTAAGAGGCAACTAACTAAGAAGGGTTGGAGTGAGGTTGGCTTTACCTCAACTAATAGAAAACTTTAGATGCAAAGTCCAACCAATCATGAACAGCTCTTCAAATAGGAGGGCTTAGCACCATGAGACGGTTGAGGGCCCATGCTCCACCGAGGGATAAAACGTAGAAGATAAGGAAAAGGAACAGAAGGAAGAAGATGAGGGAGAGGAAGAAAAAAAAAACAACAACACATTGTTAAAAGTTTCTTTATGATGCCTTTTAGGTTTAAATAGGAAGATATCAGACAAAATATTTTCTAATGACCCTCAATTATATATGAAACTTATTTACACTGATGCTTTTCAGAGCTCCAAGTGACGAGTGGAGGAAATGAGCTTCAGATATGAAAATGAAGCCTTCAGATCAAGTTAAAACAAGACTCGGATATTTACCTGGTCATCACATGTTTGTAATCTCAGTGTGACATGCTTGCAATCTCATTGTGAATGTTTGTAATCTCGGTGTGAAAGTGTAAAGTGTACAAGAGATCAACAGATCTTGGCAAGATACTCACTAATTACTGTACATGGTAGTTTTTTTTAAAATTTTTATAGTAGTACTCAGAAATAGGAATCCATGTTCACCCTTGTTTTGCATGTCTTTAATGTTTTATTGTTGTCTTGAGTAGCACTTGATGAGTTTTTCAGTGAATCTGGAAGATGACAGAGATTAAATGTCTTGTGAGAGGTAAAATGTGTACCTTTTATCTGACAAGACTATTATTTACCCATCACTGTCCGTTCGTGCATGTGAAGGGAAACTGTGCGCATATATATAACAGAATGTACTCAACTACCAGGGAACAGCAGTAACATCTTTGAGTTGCTGTGATGCTGGTATCCTTAAATTACACTCGTCTGTCCCAGAACAGATTAACGGGAACCGTAAATTGAATGTCAACAAAATGACAGCAGCAAACGATGTTAACCCACGTCATATTTTAATGTTATTGATCAGGTCGGACAGGTAATGAATAAATAGTTACATGACCGTTCCCATACGGCTGGGAGGATTGGTCAGAATATAATAAATAAATAATGATTGAAAACATATACTTTGGCCTGCCGAGTCCAATCTCATCATATTGGTAACTAAAAGATAAATACTTGAGCGTGGTCCATGACTAAGTTGCTTCTATTTAAGTTCCTTTGATTGACGTACTAAAGCTGTGACCTTTTGCCTACAATTCGATTGGCCAGTTGTGACGCCAAATATTCTCTTCATTTCCTCTGCGCCATGCATTCATTCTTGGCCGTTCTTCATAATCTAAATTGTGCCGTTGTTTCTTCATCTTGCGTGACCATCCTATGGCGTGCCTATAATGCCTACAATTGAATATTCTCGATATCGTGATGTTGTCCTTCTGTTCGCCTTTCTCCATTCTTGTCAAACGCTTCTCTGACTATGGTAATGTAATGTACTCCCAGTGACATCATCTAGTAACTATTGTATTCTTGCGCTGTACGGTGACTCACTTTGTCTGCCACTATTTTCTTAGTTCAATCTAAATCATTGACTCTTGCCTCAAACGCTGCATGGCATGAGTCACTTGTTTACAAATTATGGTATTATTTCACACATCCTAATAGATCGCTGTTGAGCATTCCAGGTGTTCAGTGTGGTATTGACCACATCTCCCAACAAGTGCCGACTGGTCTATAGAAATATGGGGGCTAATGCCATATACTCAGTCTATCTCAAAACACGGAAAGTGGTGGCGAAGGGGTTATGAATGCAATTGGCAATCCTGCATTCTGTGTTACAAATCAGTTGCAGGCCATTTGGAAGCAGACCACCTTGTATTGAAGTTTTATTGACATTATGAGCATCGGTTGTTCAGAAATCAATGGCAAACTACTGAGCATAAACGTCCCTAATCAATCACAAACAGCCCAGAACGGCAGGGGTTGCTTGTGACATCCTGTAAAGTGTAAAGTACATGCAACTACCTTAACCATAAAATATAATATATCTGAAGCACATGTATGGCCTCTAACATCTTCAACTCTCCTTGTAAAGTTGTCATTAGTTTAGTAAATTGAAATCCGAGCATTAGTGTACAAGACTGTACATAAGGCAGAGGTCAGAATTTTATGCTGGTATGGTACAAACGTCACAAATCCAAAAGGAAATAGCAAAGACCATATACATTGTCTAATGATTAAAAAAGAAATAAAAACTTTATCCATATTCTAAAAATGGCAGGTCTTTTTACATCCAATGACTGAGATAAAATCATCTGGCTGTGTGAACTGTGTGTAGGCTAATCTTTCAGTATGCTGTACATTTCCTTAGTACTTTCTCATCTTTTGTTGTGTTAATGGTATCAGTGTTGTGAGTATTTCACTTACATGTGTAAAGATGATGCTGGCCTAAAGGTTAAAATAGACAGGATTTATTTTATCGCACCAGGTGTAAAAAACATTTGGCTCAGTCACTTTCCACAGTAAGCCAACCTCCGAGAGCAATGTGGAAGCACTTAGTCCGTAGCTCCAGCGATGAAAAATTGCAGCCGTGGTCTGAATGACACAATCTGAGAATGCACTCATGACCTTCAGAGCATGAACAGTCACAATGGGAACAGGTAAATGCAGCTATATTCTAGAGGTCAACATGGCCGAATAGAAAAGAGCGATCACTCTTAAACTTCCGGGGTTTGCTGATGGCAAGGCTGTGGGTTCAACTCCTACACCGATCAGTTTTATCTAATATATTTGACTTCTCGCCCTTATAAGTACCTCAGATATCAGAGTGGGTTCGTCTAATTATGGGGAACATTGATTTTTGAGAAAGCTGGCCCAAATGCAAAAATCAGTCCAGCTTGGACTACGCTTGAACAAGGCGAGAGAAAAGACGGGGCTGGAGGAAGGCCAGCATTACCTCTACATACATACATAATGCAACAGTCCCAGATCTTTTGTAAACAGTTGAGTGTTCCAGGTGTCAAATACTGTAGTGTGAAGTATCAATATTTATTACATGTTACTAACAAGGTTTGAAAGTGTGTAGCTTTGTACATTTCAGATTAATATCCAACAATACTTCAATAAATATTTAAACCTGCCTGCTCCATTGTTTTACTGAATTGTTGCTTTGTCACTTCGTTATTGCTGTGGACTGTTGAGATTTATACTGGGTGGGGTGGGTGTGTGTGAGTGAAAGAAAGCATGAACAACTTTCTGGATTAAAGCCATACCAAGTCTGAATACATTGAGGCATGTACTATAAAAACAACAGATACTCAGCTCACTGGTTATGAGTTATTTTTATTTATATAAATAGGGAATACATTTAAATAAAATAAAAAACTCTGGTTCAGATTATGTAGACACCCATTAACTCTTTCTGTCCCACGAAGCTGTTACTTTAACTCTGACTCAAGGAACTACATAAAAGCAGCCAATGTTTAGGTCTGCAGGAGTCCAATTAATAACTCTATGGGCTAGAAAAAAAAAGTGACATTTCAGAAAATGAAAAGTATCTTGTGTAATAAGTCACTCTCATGAAATGTCAGAAAATATTGAAATTCTATGTAGAACTGGTTCTGCTGTATGGCAGTGAATCATGGAATGTGAACGAACAAATTAGCAAGAGCTTGGAGGCAACAGAGAGGCTTCTCAGACGGATGTTGTAAATACTATAGACTAACGTGTCTGGAAAAGGCCAATAAAAGTAGAACATTGTCTTTGGTCATGTTATGAGAAGAGAGACATTAGAAATGGTTGTGTTGACTGGAAAGACCAGCAATAGACCAGGCAGAAAGAAAAAAAAATGACGTTGGGTGACCATCAACAACTGATCCAGAACACCCAAGGATTGAGATTTCTGGAAATAACGAATGCCTACAACAAAAGGCATGCCACATGATGCTGGTGATGGAATAGAGGGTGTTAAACCAATACTTTAGACAGAGCTAATATCATGGAAGGAAGTAAAATAAGTATATTATCTTTGGGGCAACTATTAAACAAATAGCAAGTTGCCTGGTAACAAAAGGACTTAAATTTCCATAAAGAAATATATATTTAGTAATCATAGTAGGTAACATTTTCCCAACAAATGCTAACAATTATCATATATAGAAAACAAGAAGAAATTTTATTTACAAATCTTATTAATAAGAAGGAGATACCACACCATCCCATTGATTGCCGGCTGGTCTATAAAATTATTGGTCTAGCAGCTTATGCCCATACTTGTTTTGGTTACTTCTGATTCATTATTATTACATAAGACACCGTAGGTGGAAATGGAAATAAAAGAACAGCTAAATGGCACAGGAAGTCTAGGTGAAGGGCCATCTTCAGTAGAAGAAAACAGAAACACCCAGATAAAATTAAAGTTAAAACATTTGTGAAGACAATGGAAATATGCCCATCAGTATATATGTAAAGTTTAAAAAAAAAACAAGAGTAATGGACCCTTATTATAAACCTTGAAGCTGATTGGACATAAGATGCTAGCCTAATATTTGTTTAGACCAATCAGCACTCGAGAGGTGATGGTGGGCACCATGTGCTGGTAGGATTTCAGACAAACCACCAGGGGCTACAGCCAAGTCGGAAAACGAAGGCTGAAAAGGGGTACTCGTACAAACATTGGAAACATTGGTGTATATATCCAAACTGTTCTACCAGGAATAAACATAACTAGAGCTGGGAAGAAATCAAACAGCATAGGTAGCAACCAAAAGAAGTTTTCAAGACATAACAGCAATCCTGACACGAGAGTCATGGCAGTACAGTTGCTGACATGCTTGCCTGCTAGACTGATGAAGATGTGTTTGAATTCCCATCAACCACCCGATGTTTTAAAATTGACTTGGGTTCCTATGTGAGGTAAAGGCGCTGGCATGATCAAGACCAAATCGCCGATCATCTATACAAATATGGGGCTTGCCCAATAAGCCGCAAGGTGTGTAAAATGGGTTTAAAAGATCCGACATATGGAAGTGAATCATGGACAATCACAGATAAATGAGAGGTTTGGTTTGAGCCATGAATGCTGAGAACACCATTTATAGACAAACAAATTGTAAGGAAGATGTATTGAAAAACCGAAGACCGGCAAAGAACTGGTTACTCTCATTTATTGGAAGAGATTGTTTTATGACTGCGCTCCCTTGTCCGTCCAGACTAAAACGGTACCAGGACATTTTCTGGGATGCAAAGGCGGTCATGTGATATTGACCACATGAACCCATTGAGTAGCCATTGGTCTAAAAATGTAGGAGCTAGAATCATATACTCCATACTTTCTCACCGCCTGCAAAAGGGTCCTTTACATTCTTTTGAAATGTGGTTAGAAGGAGTAAACAGGAATATGTTGTGATAACAGAACATTCGGAAGGAGAGACAAGACATGGGAACGAACAAACTTTCTTGTCAAAGGTCACAAATTGAGCACGCAGATCTAGCTTACATTGGCCCTTCTAATCAATCATCTTTCGCACACCAATTATCTAGCATGAATGTTACATTTATACTGAAAAAAGAAAACGACTGTAAAATGAATGTGTAAATATACACCAAACATAAACAATTCATAGGGGAAGAACTTGAAGATACTGAACAGTTTGACATTGTGGCATGGGGGACCATCTGTTTACGGAAATTATTGGCAATTTAAGACAGGTTGTGGACAAACAAAAACAACCACTACCTTATAACTTGGACTATAAAAATATGTCCAATAAAAAGCTTCTAGGAATATATTAAAAGTTGGATTTAACAATACTTGTGGAAAAAAATAGATACAAAAATTGCAGTGCTAATATTAAGCATATTTATCATTACATATTATGTTCCATGCCACTATTAAAGCGCGCACATCATCCTGTGGACCAGATGGATTACTTGACAGGACACACCAGCACAGGACAGTGTGAGTGGTGCACAATGTAGCTGGAGACAGAACCGAGTATTGTCCGTCTGACTGTGCCCAGGCCTCGGTTTCCTGTCACAATACAGTCGACTTTGTGTTCATTGGCAGCTTTGAGAATGGCCGGTCCAGGATCTCCTGACAGCCTCACCAGCTGGGCATCAATCTGGGAAGCAGATGGAGCTGTGCTGATTTCTGAGTTATTTGGCAACATTTTTGGTAACAATAACAAAGTAAAGATTGCAGGCCCGCATGGCCGAATAGGTAAGAATGTGTGTTCTTAAACATCCATTGTGCTGATGCTGAGGTAAGCGGTTCAACCCCAACGCTGGACTAAAATGTTGACCTGTCGTCCTTGACTTGGGGACGTAAATTACAAGTACCTCTGAAGATGGAGTGTGTTCGCCTGATGGTGAGGGACACTATTAATAGGGAAAGTTAATTCACACACTCAAAATTCAGTCCATTACTACTATAAATAGTGTGTATGGACTACGCTTGAGTAAAAAAAAAAATTAAAGATGAATGTTTAAAGATCTAACATCTGTTGTCTAGCCCCATGTGGATGATGTTATTTCCTTAATCCACAGTTGCTTTAAGCACAGGCGTAGGGGAAGCCTAAGATTCTGCACCAAGGCCAGATGTATAACCTTGGATGTGTTGTATATGTGTTTGTTTAGTGCACCTTTAAGGGTATCAGTCTTATAACTTTCTTGATCCTCCTCTAGTTCTATGTCCAGATCACCATTCTATTTTCCTCTAATTCTATGCCCAGACCACCTTTCCGTTGTTGTTAGTTCTACACTTTGGGGCTTTTAGAGAATAGCAACTATAGGCAACTAGAGAATAGTTACAGAAAAGTACTTAGAATACTTTACTCGTTGGATCAACATCACGGCACACGGTTTAACCCATAAGTGCTCTGTTTTCCTCCTAACTCAAACCTGAGTCTGGAGAAACTCAGCTCAATGCACAAACTCCGTTGCATCGGCGAGGATCCTGAAATACTTTGGGTAGATTTTTAACTCGAAATTTTGCCTGGGCAGCGCTGTTAGGCTACTCTTTTTCGATTTCCAACTGCCAAGGGATTTTTTACGTGCGCAACAATACACATGTCCGCCTCGAGTGCTGGAGGTTCCGGGTTCAGGCCCCGGATTTATTTAAAAAATCCACCTGGACTTCCAGTAATAAAATTTCCCCTGGTCTCTGGGTAGTGAGATCGGACTTAGAATAATGTGAACCAAGAAGAAGAAAAGTTTCTGACATTCTACCAGATCTGAACATGGAAGAAAACTTTCTCAAGAAAACCTTCAGTTCTCCAGGGTCTACTGAGGCCACAATGGCTTGGACAGAATAGCGATGGAAGTTCCTGGAAGAAGACTGAAGACCCTGGAGAAGACTGAAGACCCTGGAGTAGACTGAAGACCCTGGAGAAGACTGAAGACCCTGGAGAAGACTGAAGACCTTGGAGTAGACTGAAGACCCTGGAGTAGACTGAAGACCTTGGAGTAGACTGAAGACCTTGGAGTAGACTGAAGACCTTGGAGTAGACTGAAGACCCTGGAGAAGACTGAAGACCCTGGAGTAGACTGAAGACCTTGGAGTAGACTGAAGACCTTGGAGTAGACTGAAGACCTTGGAGAAGACTGAAGACCTTGGAGTAGACTGAAGACCCTGGAGAAGACTGAAGACCCTGGAGAAGACTGAAGACCTTGGAGTAGACTGAAGACCTTGGAGTAGACTGAAGACCTTGGAGTAGACTGAAGACCCTGGAGTAGACTGAAGACCCTGGAGAAGACTGAAGACCCTGGAGAAGACTGAAGACCCTGGAGAAGACTGAAGACCTTGGAGTAGACTGAAGACCTTGGAGTAGACTGAAGACCTTGGAGTAGACTGAAGACCTTGGAGTAGACTGAAGACCTTGGAGTAGACTGAAGACCTTGGAGAAGACTGAAGACCTTGGAGTAGACTGAAGACCTTGGAGTAGACTGAAGACCTTGGAGAAGACTGAAGACCCTGGAGTAGACTGAAGACCTTGGAGAAGACTGAAGACCTTGGAGTAGACTGAAGACCTTGGAGTAGACTGAAGACCTTGGAGAAGACTGAAGACCCTGGAGTAGACTGAAGACCCTGGAGAAGACTGAAGACCCTGGAGTAGACTGAAGACCTTGGAGTAGACTGAAGACCCTGGAGTAGACTGAAGACCTTGGAGTAGACTGAAGACCTTGGAGTAGACTGAAGACCCTGGAGTAGACTGAAGACCCTGGAGAAGACTGAAGACCTTGGAGTAGACTGAAGACCTTGGAGAAGACTGAAGACCTTGGAGTAGACTGAAGACCTTGGAGTAGACTGAAGACCCTGGAGAAGACTGAAGACCCTGGAGTAGACTGAAGACCCTGGAGTAGACTGAAGACCTTGGAGTAGACTGAAGACCCTGGAGTAGACTGAAGACCTTGGAGTAGACTGAAGACCCTGGAGTAGACTGAAGACCCTGGAGAAGACTGAAGACCCTGGAGAAGACTGAAGACCTTGGAGTAGACTGAAGACCCTGGAGTAGACTGAAGACCTTGGAGTAGACTGAAGACCCTGGAGAAGACTGAAGACCTTGGAGTAGACTGAAGACCCTGGAGTAGACTGAAGACCTTGGAGTAGACTATGAGACCTTGGAGTAGACTGGAAGACCTTGGAGTATGACTGAAGACCCTGGAGAAGACTGAAGACCCTGGAGAAGACTGAAGACCCTGGAGAAGACTGAAGACCCCGGAGACGACTGAAGACCTTGGAGTAGACTGAAGACCTTGGAGTAGACTGAAGACCCTGGAGAAGACTGAAGTCCCTGGAGTAGACTGAAGACCCTGGAGTAGACTGAAGACCCTGGAGAAGACTGAAGACCTTGGAGTAGACTGAAGACCTTGGAGTAGAACTGAAGACCTTGAGTAGACTGAAGACACCTGGAGTAGACTGAAGACCCTGGAGAAGAACTGAAGACCCTGGAGTAGACTGGAAGACCCTGGAGAAGAACTGAAGACCTTGGAAGTAGACTGAAGACCTCTTGGAGTATGACTGAAGACCTTGGATAGACTAAAGACCTTGGAGTAGACTGAAGACCTTGAGTAGACTGAAGACCTTGGGTAGACTGAAGACCTTGGATAGACTGAAGACCCTGGAGAAAAACTGAAGACCCTGGAGTAGACTGAAGACCCTGGAGTAGACTGAAGACCCTGGAGTAGACTGAAGACCTTGGAGTAGACTGAAGACCCTGGAGTAGACTGAAGACCCTGGAGTAGACTGAAGACCCTGGAGTAGACTGAAGACCCTGGAGAAGACTGAAACCCTGGAGTAGACTGAAGCCCCTGGAGTAGACTGAAGACCTTGGAGTAGCCCTAAAAGACCTTGGAGTAGACTGAAGACCTTGGAGTAGACTGAAGCCCTTTGGAGTAGACTGAAGCCCTTTGGAGAAGACTGAAGACCTTGGAGTAGACTGAAGACCTGGAGTATACTGAAGCCCCTTTGAGAAGACTGAAGACCTTGGAGTAGACTGAAGACCTTGGAGAAGACTGAAGACCTTGAGTAGACTGAAGACCTTGGAGTAGACTGAAGACCTTGGAGTTAGACTGAAGACCCTGAGTAGACTGAAGACCCTGGAGTAGACTGAAGACCCTGGAGTAGCCTGAAGACCCTGGAGTAGACTGAAGACCTTGGAGTAGACTGAAGACCTTGGAGTAGACTGAAGACCTTGGAGTAGACTGAAGACCTTGGAGTAGACTGAAGACCTTGGAGTAGACTGAAGACCCTGGAGAAGACTGAAGACCCTGGAGAAGACTGAAGACCTTAGAGTAGACTGAAGACCTTGGAGTAGACTGAAGACCCTGGAGTAGACTGAAGACCCTGGAGAAGACTGAGACCTGGAGAAACTGAAGACCTTGGAGTAGACTGAAGACCCTGGAGAAGACTGAAGACCCTGGAGTAGACTGAAGTCCCTGGAGTAGACTGAAGACCTTGGAGAAGACTGAAGACCCTGGAGTAGACTGAAGACCTTGGAGTAGACTGAAGACCCTGGAGTAGTCTGAAGACCTTGGAGTAGACTGAAGGACCCTGGAGTAGACTGAATGACCTTGGAGTAACGGAAGACCTTGGAGTAGGACTGAAGACCTTGGAGTAGACTGAAGACCTGGAGTAGACTGAAGAACCCTGGAGAAGACTGAAGACCTTGGAGTAGACTGAAGACCCTGGAGTAGACTGAGACCTTGGAGTAGACTGAAGACCCTGGAGGAAGTACTGAAGACCCTGGAGTAGACTGAAAGACCCTGGAGAAGACTGAAAGACCTTGGAGTAGACTGAGACTTGGAGTAGACTGAAGACCCTGGAGTAGACTGAAGACCCTGGAGTAGACTGAAGACCCTGGAGTAGACTGAAGACCCTGGAGAAGACTGAAGACCCTGGAGTAGACTGAGACCCTGGAGTAGACTGAGACCCTGAGAAGACTGAAGACCTTGGAGTAGACTGAAGACGCCTGTGAGTAGACTGAAGACCCTGGAGTAGACTGAAGACCCTGGAGAAGACTGAAGACCCTGGAGAAGACTGAAGACCCTGGAGAAGACTGAGACCTTGGGAGTAGATACTGAAGACCCTGGAGTAGACTGAAGACCTTGGAGTAGACTGAAGACCCTGGAGTAGACTGAAGACCCTGGAGAAGACTGAAGACCCTGGAGTAACTGAAGACCTTGGAGTAGACCTGAAGACCTTGGAGTTAGACTGAAGACCCTGGATAAGACTGAAGACCCTGGAGTAGACTGAAGACCCTGGAGTAGCTGAAGACCCTGGAGAAGACTGAAGACCTTGGAGTAGACTGAAGACCTTGGAGTAGACTGAAGACCCTGGAGAAGACTGAAGACCTTGGAGTAGACTGAGACCCTGGAGTATACTGAAGACCCTGGAGTAGACTGAAGACCCTGGAGAAGACTGAGAGACCCTGGAGAAACTGAGAAGGACCTTGAGTAGACTGAAGACCCTGGAGTAGACTGAAGACCCTGGAGTAGACTGAAGACCCTGGAGAAGACTGAAGACCCTGGAGAAAGACTGAAGACCCTGGAGTAGACTGAAGACCTTGGAGTAGACTGAAGACCTTGGAGTAGACTGAGACCCTGGAGTGAAGCTGAAGGAACCCTGAGAAGACTGAGACCCTGGAGAAGACTGAAGACCCTGGAGTAGCTGAAGACCCTGGAGTATACTGAAGACCTTGGAGTAGGACTGAAGACCTGGAGTAGACTGAAGACCCTGAGTAGACTGAAGACCCTGGGAGAAGACTGAAGACCTTGGAGTAGACTGAAGACCTTGGAGTAGACTGAAGACCTTGGAGTAGACTGAAGACCCTGGAGAAGACTGAAGACCTTGAGTAGACTGAAGACCTTGGGAGTAGACTGAGACCGCTGGAGTAAGACTGAAGACCCTGGAGTAGACTGAGACCTTGGAGAAGACTGAAGACCTTGGGGTAGACTGAAGACTTGGAGTAGACTGAAGACCTTGGAGTAACTGAGACCCTGGAGTTAGACTGAAGACCCTGGAGTAGACTGAAGACCCTGGAAGAAGACTGAAGACCCTGTAGTAGACTGAAGACCTTGGAGTAGACTGAAGACCTTGGAGTAGACTGAAGACCCTGGAGTAGACTGAAGACCCTGGAGTAGACTGAAAACCCTGGAGAAGACTGAAGACCCTGGAGTAGACTGAAGACCTTGGAGTAGACTGAAGACCTTGGAGTAGACTGAAGACCCTGGAGTAGACTGAAGACCCTGGAGAAGACTGAAGACCCTGGAGAAGACTGAAGACCTTGGAGTAGACTGAAGACCTTGGAGTAGACTGAAGACCTTGGAGTAGACTGAAGACCCTGGAGAAGACTGAAGACCCTGGAGTAGACTGAAGACCTTGGAGTAGACTGAAGACCTTGGAGTAGACTGAAGACCCTGGAGTAGACTGAAGACCCTGGAGTAGACTGAAGACCCTGGAGAAGACTGAAGACCTTGGAGTAGACTGAAGACCTTGGAGTAGACTGAAGACCCTGGAGAAGACTGAAGACCTTGGAGTAGACTGAAGACTCTGGAGTAGACTGAAGACTCTGGAGTAGACTGAAGACCCTGGAGAAGACTGAAGACCCTGGAGAAGTACTGAAGACCTTGGAGTAGACTGAAGACCTTGGAGTAGACTGAAGACCCTGGGAGTAGACTGAAGACCCTGGAGTAGACTGAAGACCCTGGAGAAAGACTGGAAGACCTGGAGTATACTGTGAAAAGACCTTGGAGAAGACTTGAAGACCTTGGAGTAGACCTGAAGAACCTTGAGTAGACTGAAGGACCTTGGAGTAGATCTGAAGACCCTGGAGTAGACTGAAGACCTGGAGAAGACTGAGACCCTGGAGTAGACTGAAGAACCTGGAGAAGACTGAAGACCCTGGAGTAGACTGAAGACCTTGGAGTAGACTGAAGACCTGGAGTAACTGAAGACCTTGGAGTAGACTGAAGACCTGGAGTAGACTGAAGACCCTGGATAAGACTGAAGACCCTGGAGTAGACTGAAGACCTGGAGAAGACTGAAGACCCTGGAGTAGACTGAAGACCTTGGAGTAGACTGAAGACCTGGAGTAGACTGAAGACCTTGGAGTAGACTGAGACCCTGGAGTAGACTGAAGGACCCTGGAGTAGACTGAAGACCTTGGAGTAGACTGAAGACCCTGGAGTAGACTGAAGAACCCTTGGAGTAGACTGAAGACCCTGAGTAAGACTGAAGACCTTGGAGTAGACTGAAGACCCTGGAGTAGACTGAAGACCCTGGAGTAGACTGAAGACCCTGGAGTAGACTGAAGACCCTGGAGTAGACTGAAGACCTTGGAGTAGACTGAAGACCTTGGAGTAGACTGAAGACCCTGGAGTAGACTGAAGACCCTGGAGTAGACTGAAGACCCTGGAGTAGACTGAAGACCCTGGAGTAGACTGAAGACCTTGGAGTAGACTGAAGACCCTTTGGAGAAGACTGAAGGACACTTGGAGTAGACTGAAGACCCTGGAGTAGACTGAAGACCCCTGGAGTAGACCTGAAGACCCTGGAGTAGACTGAAGACCCTGGAGAAGACTGAAGACCCTGGAGTAGACTGAAGACCCTGGAGAAGACTGAAGACCTGGAGTAGACTGAAGACCTTGGAGTAGACTGAAGACCTTGGAGTAGACTGAAGACCCTGGAGTAGACTGAAGACCCTGGAGTAGACTGAAGACCCTGGAGTAGACTGAAGACCCTGGAGTAGACTGAAGACCCTGGAGAAGACTGAAGACCTTGGAGTAGACTGAAGACCTTGGAGTAGACTGAAGACCTTGGAGTAGACTGAAGACCCTGGAGAAGACTGAAGACCCTGGAGAAGACTGAAGACCCTGGAGTAGACTGAAGACCCTGGAATAGACTGAAGACCTTGGAGTAGACTGAAGACCTTGGAGAAGACTGAAGACCTTGGAGTAGACTGAAGACCCTGGAGAAGACTGAAGACCTTGGAGTAGACTGAAGACCCTGGAGTAGACTGAAGACCTTGGAGTAGACTGAAGACCTTGGAGTAGACTGAAGACCTTGGAGTAGACTGAAGACCCCTGCTCTGCACGCTACGAAGCTGCACAAGAACTACAATTCTCCAGTAGACAGTCGGCACCCATGTCTAGTAGCACTTACTGTTTGAAGAGCTCACTAATATCCTCAGAATGACTGTCTAACCCCCCCCCCCCCCCATTTTTTCCCTTTTTGCATATCCTTTTACAGGATATCGCTGTCAACACCAGCATTTTACTGCTGTTGTTGATGTCTTGGCAACTTTAAGTTCAGTAGTTTGCCATTGCTTTCTGAAAGACCGACTCCCATACCAATTCGTTAAAACCCAGCGCAACGCAGTCTGCTGCCAAATCGTGCGGAGCTGTGTTTCAAGCTGCAGGTAAGTGGGATTACGAACTGCGTCCTTAACCCCTATGCCACAGAGACCGGCTCTAACCTGCCTACTGGGATGGAATCATGTCATCACCTGTTCCTGATTCTTCAAGTGGACATTGTGAACTGACAGTTTGAAAACAAACATACTTTCCATAATTAACCTTCCCAGACTATGTCCTTTTAATGTTAAATATTGTACAGATATACTATCACATGAACCATGTTAAGGAACTTGGGGCAGCGAAGTGGCTAATATTCTTGCCTGCTGGCTATGTGGTCATCTGCTTGAATTCTCTTAGAGATTTGTTTCATTGACCTTGGCTCCCACGTTGACCCAGTTTAAAGCGGATGCCAGGTAGTGTTCTGGAAAGTAACGGCGTGATACTGGCTACATCAGCCATTGAGTGCTGACTACATGACCCATTGAGTGCTGACTACATCATCCATTGAGTGCTGACTACATGACCCATAGAGTGCTGACTACATGACCCATTGAGTGCTGACTACATCATCCATTGAGTGCTGACTACATCACCCATTGAGTGCTGACTACATCACCCACTGAGTGCTGACTACATCACCCACTGAGTGCTGACTACATTACCCATAGAGTGCTGACTACATCACCCATAGAGTGCTGACTACATCACCCATAGAGTGCTGACTACATCACCCATAGAGTGCTGACCACATCACCCACTAAGTGCTGACTACCTCACCCATAGAGTGCTGACTACCTCACCCATAGAGTGCTGACTACCTCACCCATAGAGTGCTGACTACCTCACCCATAGAGTGCTGACTACATCACCCATAGAGTGCTGACTACCTCACCCATAGAGTGCTGACTAACTCACCCATAGAGTGCTGACTACATCACCCACAGAGTGCTGACCACATCACCCATTGAGTGCTGACTACATCACCCATTGAGTGCTGACTACATCACCCATAGAGTGCTGACTACATCACCCATTGAGTGCTGACCACATCACCCACTGAGTGCTGACTACATCACCCATAGAGTGCTGACTACATCATCCATTGAGTGCTGACTATGTCACCCATTGAGTGCTGACTACATCACCCATAGAGTGCTGACTACATGATCCACAGAGTGCTGACTACATCACCCACTGAGTACTGACCACATCACCCATAGAGTGCTGATTACCTCACCCATTGAGTGCTGACTACATCACCCATAGAGTGCTGACTACATCATCCATTGAGTGCTGACTACCTCACCCATTGAGTCCTGACTACCTCACCCATTGAGTGCTGACTACATCACCCATTGAGTGCTGACTACATCACCCACTGAGTGCTGACTACATCACCCATTGAGTGCTGACTACATGATCCACAGAGTGCTGACTACTTCACCCACTGAGTACTGACCACATCACCCATAGAGTGCTGATTATCTCACCCATTAAGTGCTGACTAGTTTGAGAACATGGGGCTAGCAACATAAGCAGAGCTGCAGAAGAGCTCTGACTAACAGCTTGATGACCTGGTGGTCATGTGTTTGTGTCCCCAGTGAGGATTTAAAAAAATTGACCTTGATTCCCAGGTCAACCCAGCACAAAATGGACAACAGGACAAGTACCGTGTTTCCCCGAAATTAAGACCTACCCCTAAAATAAGCTCTAGCATGATTTTTCAGGATGCTTTTAATATCAGACCTACTCCTAAATTAAGCCCTAGTTAAGATCGTAAACTAGAATGAAGTTATTAAACGTGCACTTGCATTCACTTGCTTTGTTGATGGCATCAACTTTTCTAAATACCAACTCTCCAACATGATTACCATGGATGAAACTAATTTTTATTGGCCTAGTACAATTGATCAGATGGAATTCGGGATTTGGAGAGTTATTGGGGGGGGGGGGGGGGGGGGGAATGTTTTGTTTTTGCTATTTCACATAATACCAGAGTTGTGGATCAGCTCTGTAATTTTGTCTCGATTATGCCATGTAGCCAAACAATCCAGATATTTACCTCTCTGCCTTGCCCTTGTTTTTTTCCCCTCAATCTTGCCAGTTGCCACCAAGTTCTCCAGTTTATACTATATTGCCATTTTAAGTAGATTAACCAGCTCCCTTCCTCATAAACTTTGCTGTATGCAACACATAAGAAAATATGTTGTTAGTTGCATCTTTACATTACCTTCGCACTTGTCAGTCTTTGCTGGATCTGTGCTATAGTATTATTGGTGGTATCCTCACAGTGACGAACCATGTTTGATATAGCGGCAGAATCCGTGACCATTTGAGCTGATGGATAAGACCACAATTGACATGATTACTTGCAGTTATCTCTTATACACTACAGTGTTTTAACAAGAATTTATATGCAACAAATCACTAAAAGAAAATAATTTTTTTTTCTAAAATTTCAACTGAGTTTAGTTGAGCTAAGAAGTGACATCACATGCACTCCGTTCCCTCGTTCAACAGCCAGTGAAGAATCATACTGCTAATTGTTCCCATCGCTATCCGATTGAAAGTTCTCCTGCTCTTCCTTCTCAGTTTGAGATTCATCCACAGCCCCTGCCAATCCCCCACCATATCATTTTTTCCACATGCGGGTGCTCAGTCTGTTCCACCGCTTTCTCCACCTGGTCCCACAGGTGTCTGACCACCTCTTCCTAGTCCATGCGTAATCTACCACAGAGAGGTGCATTCCCTGCCAGCCTGTTCATTCTCCTGCATGACCAGAGCAGAAAATTCATACAATTCTCACAATCTGTGACCTCTGGAGCAAGGCAAACCATTCTGCATAAAAGATTCCTTTCTCCACCTTACTAAGTATACTCTGTGAGTCCGTACAGAATACAATGTGTGTTGCAGTGGTCTCCTCCAACCATCGGAAAGCTGCTGTTACTGCTTCCACCTCCAATCTCATGCTGGAGGTTGTAGTCTCATATGCCAGATTCTCCCTTTTCAAGCATCGTCCATTAGCCTTCGCAATGAAACCCCAGCCACTACGTCTGTTTCTCACCACTTACCCATCCATGTAGATGACTATGTCACCTTGATGTGTGTTGCCCTAAATCAGTTGTTGCACCTCAAACTGTGCGGCCTGCTGCCCATTCTCTGCACTCATAACCCAGTGTGACTATTACCTTGTGCCAGTGCAAATTTTACCCACTCTTTGTCACGATTGAAGTTCTCTATTTCACACACCTGGCTGGTAGATATTTCTGCCTGTGCCATCCAGGACCTGCTTCTTCTCAGTCTATGAACCTTGATAATGTCTACGGCTTCTTGCAGTGGGTGATCCCTGTCTGCAGCAACTCTCAGCTACCATTTGGCTTGAAGGACCCTGAGCAATTTCAATTGAGAGAATAGACAAATGCTGTTAGTGTGATTTGCACGAATAGATAGAATAGATGGGTAACTGCTTGGAAACATCATGTGCTGTAGATATTTTTAAAGGGTGAGACTTTGTTGATAGGCTACGGTGCCTGCCTGTTTGATCTCAGCATATGGGAGGGAATTTCTCCAAGAACCACTTACATCTAATGATATCGCAAAACACTCTGATTTCTTGGATCGTGAAATAAGATACTTAGGCTTCTCAGATAAAGACAAAAAACAGTAGTTGGAAATTTCACAGAGTAGGCTATAAGACTGTGGCCCTGGTAAAATTGTTAGGAAAGAAAACCTATCAATAGGTAAAGAGACTGTCACCTTGGATGGAATTTGTCTAGAAGGTTTACACAAATGCTTGCCAAAGTTGGACACACTGACCTCTGAGGTGCATAACAAGGTGTGGCACAATCCCCTTGAAAGAGAACAAAGAAGAGATGATGGCATGATGGATACAGTATGAGGTCAAAACAGTTGGCCTTGGTGCCATCAATATTTGAGACACAAGGCACTGAGAAAGTATTTCAAATATTTATTATTACAACACAATAAATAAAAGTGTGGCAAATATTTGTTCAGTTAAACAACACTCCTATGATTTGTTACACTCAATACAGATCATATTCAAAAGATACACCAAACATTTTTCACAGAAAATAAAGCTGAAAGGTGAATGCAAATATTTGTATATGGTAAATAATGCAAATATATGTACATGGTAAGTAATGCAAGTTACCCTTTGCCATGCCATAAGGTGGACAGGCTCTGCGATGCTAGCCCCATATTTTATAGATGACTTGACACGCGACGGAGGATGTAGTTACTAGCACGCCAGCTGTCTTTACAACCCAGAACATTTCCTAGCATCCATTTTAGGTTTAAAAATCCATGTCTCAAGGAGAATTCAAACACATGCCTTCAGGTCAGCAAGCAAGCGTGCTAGTCACTGTAGTACTGCAACTTCCATTGTACATGGTATTTCTGTCCACTCATAGAAATCTGATATTTTGACTCGCTTTTGTCTTATCTTCCTCTGTCCTGAGGTTTGTAATTCACTACACATGAATGCACATAAGTGCTCTTATCTTCCTCTCACAGATCACACAAGGAGAACAGTACTTAAATCACAGTGACAGGGTTATTTTTTCCATTTTGTTTATTGGTTCTGGGGAATTTTAGGGTTTCCAGGAGGGGAATGAAGATTATTTCAAGATCGCGTTAATACAAGAACCGATTACTTGATAATGTTATTCCCTTCATACTTTACGGTTCTGTACATCTCAACCCTTCTAAAATTCATTTTATAAAGTAAGCAGACCAACAAATCACATTTTATGTGGCCATCTAGACTTGTTTTGGTATGTGCTTCCATTATTACGTATACTGTGTAGGGGCAGGAGCGGGAGGGGAGGGGAGAATTTTAGGTAGGAAATACGAAAGGGGGGGGGGAGTGACGTTCTGAAAATATGGTGAAGGGGGGGCACGGGCCAAAAAAAGGTTGAGAACCACAGGCCTAGAATATATGAAAGCCAACTCTTGACACTCCCATGGAAGTATCTGCCATAGTATTACCTTGACTGAGAAGGCAAGGTGTCCAACCCATCACTCAAGGACCCGGATAACACCGCAGGACGTTCCATTTTTAAGACCCATTTCCACACCATGGGGCATATTGGGCGTGTGGTACTAGCTCCATGTTGTTGGACCACAGGCCAACTTTACCTCCCAGAAAATGTCCTGCTACCCATTTTAGGCCAAGAGGTTAATTTAAAAAAATATACATCTATCATTGAACCATCTTCCATTTCCCCAGATCTCTTGTACCAGTTGGCCGAACCCCATGTAACCCAGTCAATGCTTGGGATTGAACTCTAGACCATTATGTTTGCAGGCAATCATGTTCCTCTAAAACCATCTGTCTTCTTTGTTCTTGATAGGTTCAGCTGCTCAATGATTCCATACTACTCTGCCAGCTCATCCAAAACTTTCTCATCTGTTAACCTTTGCCTGGAATTCACTCAATATTCTTGGTTGTCATAAAATTACCCAGACTATCTCTTCTTATAAAGCAAACCCCCCAAAAAAACACTTGTTGAAGTTGGTTGTACTGAGCCACACACTTGATGAAACAATGCAACTAAACTTGCTTAATGATGACAAAATAGAGAAAACTATTTTGGCCCACACTTGCTCCATTTGAAGACAAATCCTATGGAGACGTGAACAGGCTCAAGTTAACTGCTGTTTTCTTTGGATATATTTATGTTCATGCCTCAAGGTGTTCAAAGAAGAAGCAGAAGTTTTACAAGACATGATTATCTTTTCATGATGTGGGTAATAAGTTGTCTTTGTAAATTTGCCTCTCGTAGTAATTAGATGCCGGTCTCTCTGGCTGTGGGGCTACAACACTTTCTCTCTGTAATCCCGTTACGAGTCTCGTAGCGGAGCGAGAACTGAGGCGGTTCGACCCCCGCTCGTGACTTGCGGGATACTGAGCCGGCCGCTCAGAAAGCAATGGCAAACTACTGAGCGTAATCTTGCCAAGAGATCAACGTACAGCTGAAAGATGCTGGTGTTGACAGCTAAGTCCTGTAAAGGATATGCTAAAAAAAAAAAAGTAATTAGATGCTGACCATCTAACGATGGACAAAGTCCATGGGAATCTTGATATATGAAGTCCATAAATGGGGACACTCCTGCTGTTTATACTTCACCTTGACACTGCAAGGTACAAGAGGAACAGGATGACACGAGTAATTAGATATTCAGTCTTCTTAGCCATCCATAGAATTCTTAGCATTCTACAAAGGAGCTACATCTCTGTGACCTCTGATTTCTTTCTTATCTTGGTAGGTACGGTCCATGAATAATGCTACACTATCACAGCTCCCAACTCATGAAAATAATAATTACAATGAAAGACCAGTTTTTAAAGACATATTTCAAATCAACTTACGTGCCCATATAACATCACTGTAGTCCGAACAGTGCACTACAATAATCTTTGATCCTGGCTTCCATATGTTATGCACGTACCCTGTAAATTGAATACAGTTTTAGTTAACTGGCACTCAACACCCATTATTCTTACAAATATGTCAATGTGGGTACTGAATGTTTACCATCATGATATGACTAGTAATCTTGCAGCATACAAAGTTTGTAGTCCTCCGTAGGTTTCATTTCATCACAGCGGAGACGATGGTAGATCATCTTTTGTTTGTGTCAATAACAAGCAGAATAACAATTAAATTTCTTAAAGAGGACCATTTAGAGTTTCCCCCACAATGATTCTTCTTATGCTTCTTTGTTTTCATCTACTTTATCTTCTTCCTCTTCTGCCTTTTATCTCTCAATGAAGCATAGGTTCTCAACAAACTCACGCCAAGCCTTTGTAAACTTGTTCATGACTGGTTGGATTTAACAGCTAATTAGTAATTTGTCTCATGTCATCCCTTCTTAGTCGCCTCTTAAGACGTGTATGGTAGGCTACAGTGTTACTAATCTGTGCTTCCCTTGCGGGTCCTATAAAACATGGGGGATCACAATGACAGCTTCAAGGATCTCCCTCTTCTTAAGATGAGGTTACTAACACTATGAAAACACAATCATATCTGCTAATCAGAATGCCTAACACTTGACACTCCAACGGAAGTATGTCATAATCAGAATTATCACATGGAAATGTAACAAGGACAATTTGTTATTCATCTTGAAGTTTTATAAACCTCCAATTTATAAACCTCCCCTTAAACAACAATAAGTGAACAGATGAAGTAAATTAACATTCCAAACATTGTATCATAGATTTTAACATGACAGGATAATTGTTAATTCATTCACGTACCAACACACAAGACTGAGGTTTGATCCCCGAAAGAGGAAGGATATTTCTGACAAATACTGCCCTAGAGTTGATTCCACCTCATAAATTTGTGATTTTCTAGGCAATTTTATGATTGGTAGTTTGCCATATTAAGTGGCAAAATCACAAATACTGAAGTACTGGAAAGATCAGGTTGTGTGACGGTATATTCCATGCTCAGTCTTCGTAGACTTAGATGGATAGGACACGTTAGGAGGATGGATGATGGTAGAATACCAAAGGACATCATTTTTGGTGAATTACAGGTGGGTAGGAGATCTCAGGGTCGGCCTCTATTACGATACAAAGATGTGTGTAAGTGGGACATGATTGATTCAGGCATTGATAATGCACATTGGGAGCAAGTCACAGCTGAACGTGTTGCATGGAGGGCAAATATCAGAAATGGAATAAAGACAAAGGAGAAAATTATTGCAGATAAGTCACACACCGAGCGTGTGAGACGTAAGATAGTGCATGATGGTGAACATGACCATGTGTTCACATGCATCCACTGTGGACAAACATGTACAGAGCGAATCGACCTTGTCAGTCACATTCTATTCACAAACTATCGTCTGTCAAGACGGCAAGGTGCCAAAGTTTGCCATTGCTTTCTGAAGGCAGGTGCTCATACCGTAAAGAACATGAAACGGCAGTTGAAAATCAACAAGTAAGACAAACTGTAGCAGTTTTAAAAATTTCATTTGATGAAAGAGTTGGCGTCTGGGACTAAGAGGTATGTGAAAACAGTTTCACAATCATGACAGGCCAAACTGAAGGTCAGCTGCAAGCAATTTGGGAGCAGGTCACAATGGTATGAGCAACAGCCTTCAGAAAACCATGATAAACTACCAAACATAAAATTGCCTAGAAGATCACAAATAGTCAGTAAATACTTGGGTTTATTGCAATGTCCTGTAAAGGACATGCAACAACTAACTTTTGATGGAAGAATCAATATCAAGATTAAACAGTGATACAGCAAGATGCACCTGTTCAGATGTCACCAGTACTACACAATAAATATATGGCAACTAATACACAATGAGAACTGTTCAACATAGTCTTTCTACCCAGGGTAACTGCGAGGTTAGAGGCAAGAGGACTGACTTCACTGCACCAGTTTTACCCCATCTGGCCTGGGTTCTTTCTCTCTCTGCAGAAAGACAAGCTGCCTACACACAAAGCACAGACTCTGTTGCTCTAGCAATGATCTCCAGTAAGTTACAATCATGATGTGAACAACAATGTCTGAAAACATGACTTTCAGAGCACGAGGCAGACAGCTTAATCATTTTTACCAAGATTATCCCCCTTTTCTACCAACATTATGCTACTAGTTTCAGATCTAGACAATGACAGAAAAGGTTGTAACAGATGAAATCTCTGTGAAGAATATATAATTTGACAAGAGGTGAGAGAAAAGAAAAGATGAGTTTCGGCACAATGTCTGCAACAGATTTTATCAAGAGACAGCTAGTCAGATGGTTTGCTTATGTAACAAGACTACATGCAAGCAGCCTACTGCAAACGCAGTGAAATAAAAAGTTATGTTAAGATTATATGGAGAAACAAGCACAAACATGAGTAACCAGACCAAGTAAACAAATGAACAGAAATCAGCGGGAAAAATTAATACAAATAAAATAATAACCTCTAAAAAAGTAATAATAAATATGTTAAAACATGCCTGAGGTCCTTGTTAGGTATGTAAATGTGTGTGTGTTTGTTTCTCCGCCGGATTGTAACATATCTAATAAGAAAGAGACAAGTTAAATATGTTGGCTACAATAAAAGACCCTTGTAATAGGAAAGAGTTTTAAGGCAGGTGAGCAAGAGACAGACAGTGATACAAGTGAGAAGATAACATCAAGAGATGAATGAACAGCAGTCTCTCAGAGTGTGCAGCAAGGGCAAGAGACAGAAAGTGTTGGATATCCATTGCAGCTAACCTTCATTGTGGAGACGACGCCTGACTGACTGATTAAAACAAAATAAAAAATGATACCAAAATCCTAATTCATATAATAAACTAAAATGAAGGCCAAGGACAACACCAGTGAATTATATTTTTGATGAATAAACAGACAGATGGAAAGGCAACAAATTATACCTTATCTTTGAGATTAAGCCTATTACATCTTATGATGACTTCTCATTCTTGACTTCAGTACATAAATTACAAGTACCTCAGAAGTCAGAGTTTATTTGCCTGATGGCAAGGGACACTGGTAATAGGGAAAGCTAAACTACATGCAAAAATCACTCCAATGCACTAGAAGTAGTAGCCCGTGCATGGACTACACTCGAGTTCAAAGCGAGCAAAGCAAAAAACAAGTCTTCTGTTGACTCTGTAACAGAAAATAGAATTTGACAATTAACCCTTTACAGGGCAGACGCTTGTCCGTTTTCTAGCCCTGAACGGGCAAGATTTTTTCAGGTTCGGTAAAATTTCGGGTCGCGTTAGTAAAAACATCACAAATAAGGTGTTAGTCAACCGATTTTAGTTAAATAAACAACACAATGAAGGGAAAAGCATGCAGAATATGTTACTCACGTGATTGTTGTCGGTAATCCATATATGAACACAAATATTTACGAAATAAGGCATGTTGTTTGTGATTTTCCGTCATCTATACGGCAATTTACAAACACATTTTCAGAATCATAATCACTTTCTTTAAAGTCCGACTCAGACTGCTAATGCAAAGTAACGCTTTGCACTGATATCTAGTTCCGATTAATAGTCAACTTCGTGCCCTTTAATGTCACTTAAATTGAACCTAGCGAAATCTCGGCTATCACTTGAAGAATCGCCGAAATCCATTTTGAAAAACAGCGTAAAAATCCCGAAAACTATCAAAAATTGTCTGTAAAAGTCCGTTCAAATTCATACTATCGCGTTTACAAATGGCGGCCACGTTGTCAAGCTGTCGGCGAAAGCGAAAGTAGCCGTCGGAAGTGTCGGAAAGCCGAGAGATCGCGTTTTTACAATGCATAATAGTATCGGCCGGAATTGGACGCTACGATCGTTTTATGGCATCGGCCGGAATTGGCCGCTGTGACCTGTAAAGGGTTAATGAGAAAATAGACAAACAACATATCAAGCTTCAAATAGCAGCACATGAGAAGGCAACTAATTATATAATTCTCGCAAGGCTTCATGACAATGGCTCATCAACAAAATAAAACATGAAGCTATTGCAGTGATAATACATGCAGTCACTAAATGTTTTCTGCAGTGAAAGCAAAAAGCATGAGGACTGTGAAGAATTTGGAAAATTTCAGAAAAAATCTAAACAACAAAAAAGAAGTATTATAAAAGTACAGTTAAGAACATTGTCCTTAAAGACATACGACAACAATTGTTATAGACCAATGTAAAATAAAGGACAGACAATGGCAGCATATTGAGAGTGAAACTATATATAAAAGACAGGGAGACATGTATTGACATGCATGCTAGAAGACAGACAAAACCCTAAGTTTGAGTAACTGATGAATGAAGGAGCGACTGACAATACTACATAACTCACAGTCGAGTGAAGGAGCAACTGACAACATCACATAACTCACAGTCGAGTGCGTGGAAGGACTGTTCACTTCCATCCATGGCAATGAGCACAACAGTCTTGTTTTCTCTCCTACCATCTACCTGGTCAGACACAGCTTGAGAAGATGCAGCATCCGCCATATTGTTTCATTCAGAAGTCAACAGCCTAATCCCTTTATGGTTTTCAAAAGAAAGAATAATGAAAATGCAAAGTGTGTTTATCATCTCATATAAGTTCCAGAAAATACTCTCACCTACATGAAGTAATGATTAAGTTAATACTATTGCCTGGTTTAAGCTCACTATAACAGTTAGTCTGTTAGTTAGTCATCAGATTATCTTCATTACATATCCAGTCCACACATGGTCAGATCCCCTCCTCAGTAACTCCCTCAGTGTGTCAAGGCTGATGATACCAGTCTTAAGTTGAATGAGTATTCTTAGGCTCTTTCACCATAACAGTGATTGATTGATTGATTGACTGAATTAAAGTATCATTTTCATCAAACAATAACAACATATACACTATATCAAGTAAGCATGTTGCATGTTCTTCACAGGACGTTGCATGCAACTCTAGCATTTGTGGCTGTTTTCTACAAGGCAACTTTTACATTCACTACAGTGGGGCATAAAAAGTGTGATAGAAATGACACTACCCATGCTATTGTCTTGTAACCTGTCAATATTGTTGTTCACTACAGTGGGGCATAAAAAGTGTGATAGAAATGACACTACCCATGCCATTGTCTTGTAACCTGTCAATATTGGTGTTCACTACAATGGGGCATGAAAAGTGTGATAGAAATGACACTACCCATGCTATTGTCTTGTAACCTGTCAATATTGGTGTTCACTACAATGGGGCATGAAAAGTGTGATAGAAATGACACTACCCATGCTATTGTCTTGTAACCTGTCAATGTTGTTCACTACAATGGGGCATGAAAAGTGTGATAGAAATGACACTACCCATGCTATTGTCTTGTAACCTGTCAATGTTGTTGTTCACTACAATGGGGCATGAAAAGTGTGATAGAAATGACACTACTCATGCCATTGTCTTGTAACCTGTCAATATTGTTGTTCACTACAATGGGGCATGAAAAGTGTGATAGAAATGATACTACTCATGCCACTGTCTTGTAATCTGTCAATGTTGTTGTTAAGGATGTCAAGAATGTTGAGCACGTGAGGTCATGGATGCAGACGAACACATGAAGAAAAGATAGCCACCCAACTTTTGACATACACCAAAGATTAAAGAGGAACAGCGTTCTGTTATCTGTTTTTTGTAATCAGTGAAGGGGTAAAACCTAACTGGTGAATGAAGGTCCAGTATGGTGATGCGTGCCTGTCAGTCCAGCAAGTGTATGAGTGGAGTAGGAAGTTTCAAACCAGCGTTGACTTCTGTGAGACTGATAGACAGTTCACGACCAGACCAGGCACTCAGAGTAGAGACACCAGAGTGGAGTTTTTCTTACAGGAATCCAAGCACTTGCATTGAATGCAATGGTGACTACATCTAAAATGATAATGTTCTTTACTTTTTCAGAAAATATTCAAACAAAAAACAAAACAAAAATGTATAGTTTTCATTTGAAGCCCCCTCATACTTTGTCATTACTTTCTGAACGACCTACGCACACACCATCAAAATCAACGCAGGGTGGTTTGCTTCAAAATCGTCTGTGGTTGTTTCGAACCCTCGACTCGGTGTGTCGAGGGGAGGGGACTGTAAATAGCGTTCACTGCCCCAAAGCTGTGCGTCGGTACATTCTAATTACAGCCAGGAATGGTTGAAGAGAACTAGAATAGTGAACAGAAGAAGAAGAACTGAACATATATAATAATAATAATATTAATAAATAATAATATCATCAGACTTACACTACAGTTATAAAATAAAAAATGAGAACGCAATAAAATATACAGTACAAACGACGCCCTGTTTCCCCACCATCTCCCCATTTTTTTGTTTGTCAATGTCACATGTGTGCAATAAAAATGATGAAATGTATCATTATCATAATGTATGAGTTTTTTTTTTCCATTTTATTTACTATTTAATTAATAATTACTATTTTTATTTAAGAATATAAAATAATATATAATATCATCATTAAATGTCTTAGAATTTGTTTTCAAACAGCCTATGAAATATTGAACGTGTCATCTTTGAGGCACATACAACAAGGCAAGGCGTAATGAGCCGTAATGATCCTTCTTGTCTAGCATTAGATACAACACAGCTGTGATGTGCAACACGCTAATACAAACACAGAAACAACACAGATGATTTTCACCTTTCACACAGGTCAAGGTGAAGGTCCAAACACGAAGCTCGGCAACCTATTGGTTACAAGCTTCAAGTTACAGGCAGGGTTGCCATTCTAGATGTTTAACATCTAGATCTAGTCAAGTTTCCCTCCGTATAGATGTCGTCTTTTGACGTCCAGATGTTAGATGTAATTCTAGATGTTTTTCGTTTGGAATTAGAGATTTTTTATTTTTCAGTGTCATTTACTTATTACTGTATAAAATATTTATTACCCACTTTTTTCTTTGGTCTGGGCGCGCGTAAATTATGGTAATTGCCATTATTTAAACTTTGAACTGACTCGGGTCAACGCTAAACAATCTGGCTTCCCCCAGATATTGATTAAAGATGCTTCGGGAAACTGTCTTGTAAGCTCTTTGAATGTGCGATGTCTGCCATGATACTACCCCATTCAAATGCTGACGTAAAAAGAGTTTTCAGTGCTATGAATGATATAACATCTAAACTAAGAAATAGGATGAAACTTGACCTCTTAAATGCTATCTTGACAATAACATTTAGCATGATGAGAGTAGGAAAATGCTGTTATCACTTATAAAAATATATTCTTCTTCTTTCGTTCGCCTGAAATATGTTTATAACTGCAATGTTGTCTCTTGTATGAATCTAGCAGTCTGTTTTAGTTCACTCAGCGGTCCATAGAGTTTATCCTCCACTGTTGTCTCTCTAGGCCAGAAGGTTCGCCTGGATCTGTTGTAGTTTGGGCAATCCTGGAGTATGTGCTCTGCTGTCTGCGACGCCAAACCACATGTGCACATGGCTGAGTCACTAATCTTGGATTTTGTATACATGTGGTTGCGTAATCTACTGTGTCCTGTTCTGAGGCGCAGAATAATGACCTGTTCTGGTCTGTCCATAACACGGTAGTCGTCTTGATCATTCTTTTCTTTTGGTGGTATGTAATGGGCACATCATGTTGTTCTTCTTTTGCTCCTTTCTTATCACTTATCAGCTCCCTGATCATGTATTAAAAGAAATTGGAACAGATAAAGCATACCAGAGTCATTTTGAATCTGAAGTTTCAACTTCATCATCCAAGCTAAGTTTATCCTGTAGATCTTGTGAGACAGACTACAGTGAAGATGAGGACATGATTCTATAAGTTGTCATATCGATATCTATGTAATTTCTTACTTCCCTCATCTGGATGTTTTTCTAGATGTCCTACCCACACACCCTAAATATTTCTAGATGTTGTTTGTTCTGTTTCTAGATGTGTGTGTGTGTGTTTTTTTTTTTGTCAAAGAAAAGTGGCAACCCTGGTTACAGGAGACAAGTATGAATGCTATTTAAATAAATCCGTCGCACGCTTATTGAACATACATTGATACAATACATCTGAGCAATCGGTATATAACACTGCATGAATTTCAGTTTAAATTTGATCATAATTTATGTTTCCAAACATGCGCATTATTTTGGCGACTAGTTGCATTTTGTATCGTTACTGAGGTCTTTCATTGATCGCTTTAACTATTTAAGATGTGTCTATTTGAAAATTGCCCTATATAGGTTCTCTTGAAAACTGAATCAGTTCTATCATTGCCGTTGATTCTCCGTGCTTACTTTCTGATTTAAACAAAAATATTTAATTGTGGGGCCTTTTACATGACGTTGCACTCAGTCCTAACTTTATTGATTGTGATTTACTAGGCAATAATGTGTTTAGTAGCTTGCCTTGAATATAAATGTTGTAGACGAGTTCTAAGAATATCTCAGATAAAGAAAAAAAAATGCATCTATACTTCAAGAGCTGAATATTGAAAAAGGTTGGCTATTATAGACAATAAAACAAAGAAAATTGAAATGTTTTGGTCACTTGAAACGTCACGAAGGTTTGGAGAGAACAATAATGAAGGAGTATATGCCTGGGAAGAGAAGAAGAGGAAGGCCAAAGAGAAGATGGGTGCAGGATGTGGCGGATGATCTCCAGATTGGTGTATCGGACGCGGGATATCTTGTTTGTGATCGAGAGGTTTTCTGGAGGGTTGTTATGGGAGCGAGGTTCTGCAAAGGACACGCTACTGAATGTATGAATGAAAACGACTAGTGGCAACTGATTGCGAAGAATTTCGTATAATCAATCTCATTAACCATGTCACACGTCTTCTACTCGGAATTATAACGAGAAGAACAAGAAGGGAAATAAGCATGGAAATTAATGAAGAACAGTGTGTATTTGTGAAATGGAAAAGGAACACATTATGCGACACATTATAACGAGAAGAACAAGAAGGGAAATAAGCATGGAAATTAATGAAGACAGTGTGTATTTGTGAAATGGAAAAGGAACACATTATGCGATGTACCCATTCAGAATACTACAGAGTTCACACGAGACAGAAGGATCTATTAGTTAGTTAGTTAGTTAGTTAGTTGATTGGTTGGTTGGTTGGTTGGTTAGTCGACAGACCATCCTCATTGCACACCCAATCATTCAGTCCATAAGTGCTCGGATTCCCTCCTCAGCAAATCCCGCAGCGTGTAGCGGCTAACGACACCAGTTCTGTGTTGGTGTATCAATCTTCTTTGGCTTCCTGCGTAGTGTTCTTGTTTGGCCACCCCTCTTTTAATTTGCTGTTCTCGCAGTCTGGCCATGGTTGTAGATTCACAGTCATCGCTTGGTTCTCGCAAAAATCTTACTTCTCGTAGGGCATTCAGAATTTCAGCCTGGTCCATGGCGCGTCCGCCCTCCACAGTAGCCTTACCTGCGAGCTTGTCAGCCCACTCATTTCCTTGTACTCCCGCATGCCCTGGCACGAAGATGAAACTAATCTTTGCCAGCCGAACCGCTCCAGAGACAGCAACCATTCTCTTCGGATCCACCCCATCTCTATCCTCTTGAGCATGCTCATTGAGTTGCTAAGGAAACATGCTCTAGTGAATGTCTGTCTCGAACCATGTTATTGCTTTACTTACTGCCATGACTTCCATAGTCAGGCTTCTTGTGGTCTCAGCAAAAGCACCAGAGTCCTTCTTCACAATTTTCTCTCCAGCCTGAGCCGTAAAGGCCCATGAGCTTCTCACATGTCGGATGACCGACCCATCTGTGTAAATGACAGCATCACCGTCTAACGAATTCTTTAAAATCAACGCTTGTACGCTACATGCTTAGACCACATACTTGGTCGAAGGCTCTCGGCTGGGGGATACTAGGGATCCCCGGATGAGAGGGCTTGACCGTTACTCGCTCGCTGTCGCACGGAGGTAGTCTAACTCGTGAGCGGGTACTAAAGGTGGAAAAAGCGCCCAGTCACACGAAATGGTTATGATGAAAGTCTGTATATATACTCATAGAGTGAGCGTAGTCAAAGGTGAAAAAAAACGTCTTATTAACAGGAAATGGAACGCTTGGCGAATCCATTACGTGGAAGTCCGAAGCGAAAGCTTGATGAGTGGATGTCGTCCGCAGACTGTCCGTCCCTGGTTTGTGTGGGGGAGCGAGCAGTGGTAAACGAAGTGCCCAATACATAGAAGTGAGGAATTTAAGCAGCCATGAGCAGGAAGTGGTGTTTCCTCGGGTGAGCCCAGTCTCAGAGCATTATGTACCGGCTCTGCAATTATGGAAGCCTCCTTGGATAGCGGGGAATGCCCATGGACTGCCCCTGCCTTCCCTTGAGGGTTGACCGTGATGTCTTTGACCGTTCTATCTTGACCAGCTGAGATGTGGGCGACATCACAGCAGTAAGAGTCTAACTACCATTGAAACCCTGGGAAGGCAATCCCGTAAAACGCCCACTGAATCGGATGTGCTGGCCCAAGATCGCAAATAAATCAGGCACAACGCATAAACGTCCGAGTGAAATGTCCTTCTTGCTCGGAACAGCTCTGACTATCTAGTCTTCCGAATTTCCTTCGTGTCCAGAACGGCTCTGACTAGATAGTTTTCCGATTGTCCCTCGTGCTTGGTACATCTCTGAATATCTAGTCTTCCGAATGCCCTTCGTGTCCGGAACAGCTCTGACTAGCTGGTTCTCCAAATGTCCGTCGTGCCCGGAACAGGTCTAACTATTTTGTTTTCCGGGCACCGCGACTAGCACATGTTCGAATAAAAAGCTCGGCGAGTAGATACCGTCTGCAGTCCGACCGTCCCTGGTCTGTGCGGGGAGAGGCACGTGGCGAACGAAAGGCCCAATACATTTAACTGAGGAATGAAAGCAGCCATGAACAAGACGTGGCGATTCCCTCGGTGAGCCCAGCACCAGAGCGCTATGTGTCGGCTCTGCAACTATCGAAGCCACCCTGGATGGCGGATAATGCCATGGACTGTCCCTGCCTTCCCTTGAGGGTTGATCGTGAAGTATTCGACTGTTCTAACTTGACCAGCTGGGACGTGGACGGCGCCACAAAAGTGAGAGTTCCCCAAGAATGCTACCCTGGTAAAAAAAATGCACGCTAATGTCGGATGTGTTGGCCTAAGGGTTTCAGCCCAAGGGTGCCTAACCAGACACACCGTAAGTACATCTGAAGAAGAAAAAACACTGCGGATGAACGAAGAAGACGAAGAAGAAGAAGAAGAAGAAGAAGAAGAAGAAGAAGAAGAAGAAGAAGAAGAAGAAGAAGAACAACAACAACAACAACAACAACAACGCTTGTACGTCCGCCTCCACAGCAGCCGGATTCTCTTGTCTGCATTTTCTGTCTAGTTGAATGCAAACTGAAAAAGACGTACAGAAATCTGTTGGCACTTGTATCCACTCCTCGCCAGGAAGTGAACACATCTGTTGAAGAATGTCTTCAGCTTGACCTATCCACGACCTTCCTCTCATTAACCTGCTGCCCTTCACCTTCATAAGTTCACTATGCAGTGGGTGTTGTGTGTTTGCGTTAACTCTGAGGTAGGCACGTGCTCTGCAAATTTGTATTCTGTCTTCAATGGTTGGGAAATCAAGAAGGTAGCGCATCGCCCTGCATGCTGTATCTCTTGTACATCCAAGAATAATGCGTATAGCTTCGTTCTGTATCCTTTCTATCTGCTGACGGCTGAGAGTCAGGATCGATATCGCTTACTAAAAAACAGACATGACCAGCCCCTTGTATAGAAGACATAGATGGCGCTGCCCACAGTTTTCTGCCGCCATCACCTGCAAATCAGCCAAACCCCGCTTGGCCTTTTTATCACCTGGTCTATGTGCGCATTATAAGCAAGGCTTTGATCAAAACGTATTCCCAGATAATTCATTGCCTGCGTTCTTTCCACAGTCTCTGAACACAGATTTACAGTTGGTGTTGGAGTGTTGACAATATGATTATTCAAAGAGAACCATGTCACTGTTGCCTTTGTTGGGTTGACCATTGCCCCAGCTTCAACACACCAAGTACTTATGCGATTGAGTTCGGTTTGCAGTTCCACAGCAACCTGATATCTATCCTTACCCTGACGATACACTAAAACATCGTCGGCATATGACAATGTCCTCCCCAGTCCAGTTATCTACTCGCTGGTGATTCTCACAGTGTACGCGTTGAACAGCACCGGAGATAATGGTGATCCCTGTGGTAGGCCACGATATATTGTTGTTAGTTCCGAAGTCAAACTGCCACATCTAAAAACTACTTTCCGATGGAAGAGGTCTGCAGCGATCCAACTAACGAGGAAAAGACTTATCTTGAGTTCAAGAAGCTGAAGCATTAAGAAATCCAATGGTACTCTGTTGTCCACATCCGCAAGATCAATCGCTGCAGCAAATGTTTCAATGCTTGAGTGGAAACCTTCATAGACGTCATGGGCAAAAACTATTGCATTGGTCCAAGTTCCTCTTTTTGGACTGTACCCTCCCAGGGTAGGTGGGAAAACACCTTGCCTCTCTAGCTGGCTTGATATTTTTCTGGCAATTAACTTCTTCAGCAACTTGCCTATTGTATTCTGCAAGGTTATTACTCGATATCCCTGAATTTTTGTGTGGTCTTTGTCTGGCTTCGGCAAGGGAATCAGATAGCTGTGTAACCACCCCTCGATGCTAGCACTCCATATACAGTTATTGTACATGTCTGCTAGTTTCTCTAGCTCGTTGTCGATGCACATATTGATGTCGTCATATCTTATGCCATCTGACCCTGGAGCGCTGTTGTTTTTTTTTAATCGTCGAAGCACAGCCTTGATTTCTTTCACTGGCACTGTGTCTTCGTCTGAAATGTTCTGGGCCTTGCACCTATCTGAGGTAACCACGTTGGCACGATTTAGGCCTCTCATGTCTGTCTGGTTGCTCTGCTCTAGATAGCGTTCGAAGAGGGCTTTGCCCTTGTTCTCGTCAGTCCTCTGCCAGATGAGGTCAGCACCTTGGAAGTCAGGAATACTCTTATTTTTGACTACCCCACTCATGCTTTTATGTAGTTGCCAGAACAATTTCAGTGACTTGTCTGTACTTACTCTTTGACATTCCTCTGCCCATTTTTCATTTTTAACTACCATAACCCGTTTTTTGAAACAGCTTACTTTTGTGTGCATCTCTCTTTCTAAGTGCATGCAAGGACTAGGATGTGCAACTCTGTTCTTCTTAGCGTTTTTCCATTTCCTTACAGCCCTACGCTTATCCACCCAGGCCTTTTTTCCACTTCAAAATTCCACCAAGGTGGCTGCTCCCAGCTTTTTTTCCTACACTAAAGCTTTAAGCGCTTGTCGCGTCTTATTTTACTCACCACATCTTGCCCTGTACTGTCATACTGGAAAGTCTTGACCGTTGACTTGTGCTGCCTGGGTCTGCCTTTCTCCTCCAATATGCTGCAAGGGTGGTGGTCGCTATCATGGTACCCTAAGACACTCCATCTACACATTGTAGTGAGTGAAGGAGAAACCAGCGCCAGATCAATAACACTGTCCTTAACACCCGGATGACTTGCTGTCTTGGTGACATAGCCATTGTTGATACAAACCAGGTCAATGGTTTCAATTACTGTCTCAAGCTCCTCCCCATGTGTTTTGGAGGAAATGTTTCCTCATGATCTGCTTTTAGCGTTGAAATCGCCACAGAAAATAACATTTCTCTCGTGACCTAATATGTCACTTAAGCACTGCCACTTCTGGGAAATCACACTCCCGTTACGGGCATAAACATTAACCAACACGAATGATAGACCGGATTGAACTCTAACCGCCTGTATTTGTATGTCGTCACTGTCCCAACTGGACATGTCTAGCCCTGAAGCCACCATACTGTCGCGAATGAGAATCGTCATTTCCAGGTGCCGCCTATTGTAGAAACATTTGAAGCCGGCAATTTGGAGTAACTGATCACCCAGTCTCATGTCCTGAGGCGCTGCAATTTCGTTCCTGTATACCGGGTTTTCCAGAATAAGGCCTCGTTGTTTTACGCTGGCACAGTTCCAATATAGAATACGAGTATTCCTGAGGCCCAGACGGTCACATTTGAGTCTAAAACGCCTTGCTCCACCTCGTCTTCCTTGTCGCTTACGGCCTCCCCGTCGCCTTGTTAGGTTAACTGCCCTCCGCACGGAGCACAAACTCTGTTCCGCCATGTTGAAAAACCGAACACCACAGAAATACACACGCTGCGAAAATTCACTCAAGGATTGCCTCACGCAATCTCCGTAGCATCGGCAAAGATCTTGAGAAGAAACTCCTGGTTTTACATCCTGGTACACAAATTAAACGCAAGTGATGAAAATATCCAACTCCTATGCGAAAAAAGGGAATAGTCACAATACAACAAAACCGTCCACCACCATCTTGACCGGAACTCAGAAGGATCTATTAAAGTTAGTTAATTGCATATACTTTACAAGACGTCGCAGTGAACCTCAGCATTTGCTGGCTGTTTGTAATTTCTTGGCAAGATTAAGTTCAGTAGTTTGCCATTTATTTCTGAATGAGGGGCATTCATACCATTGTAAGAAAATCAGCACAAGGCGGTCTGCTGCCAATGGCCCGCTGCTGTGTTCCGAACGGGGTATGAGGGATTATGAACTGCTTAAAGTCGCTTAAAAGTCGACAGGGTCGACTTCATTGCACCGAGTTTTATCCCATATGGCTCGGTCTCTTTCCGCAGCGCGGAAAGCGTCGTACCAAGCACGAACTCCGTAAACTATAGCGACGACCCACAGGAGTCTCCGAAAAATTTAACTCGTGAACTGAAGGACGCGGCCCGGAATCGAACCCACAACCTTCGGAGCCCGAGTCAAACGGCTTGACCACTTCGCCACGGAACTGCGTTTGTAATTACTTCGCCACAACGCCGGCGCAATAATATTATTCAAATAAGACATTCCTTTAATATCAATTCTGAATGAGGGGCATTCATACCATTGTAAGAAAATCAGCACAAGGCGGTCTGCTGCCAATGGCCCGCTGCTGTGTTCCGAACGGGGTATGAGGGATTATGAACTGCTTAAAGTCGCTTAAAAGTCGACAGGGTCGACTTCATTGCACCGAGTTTTATCCCATATGGCTCGGTCTCTTTCCGCAGCGCGGAAAGCGTCGTACCAAGCACGAACTCCGTAGCTATAGCGACGACCCACAGGAGTCTCCGAAAAATTTAACTCGTGAACTGAAGGACGCGGCCCGGAATCGAACCCACAACCTTCGGAGCCCGAGTCAAACGGCTTGACCACTTCGCCACGGAACTGCGTTTGTAATTACTTCGCCACAACGCCGGCGCAATAATATTATTCAAATAAGACATTCCTTTAATATCAAGAACATAGAAGCAACGGTTATATCAAAGAAAAAAAATAATGTCATAATGTAATATTACAACTGACGGGAAAATGCTTACCAAAGTCATGATCAAATAATTTGGGGAAATTATAACATCAGATGGACGATAACAGAGATGAAGAGCAGGTTAGGACAAGCAACAGGTTCACTTCATAGATTAATCAAGTATCTTATGAAAAAGTCACTTTCATTCAATGACAGAAGGAGGGAAAGAAATGTTACTCTTATTCAGCTGTACGGTAGTGAATCTTGGAATGTGAACACATTAGACATAGCTAGGACGCAAATAGCTTGGACTGCCAGAGTAACTGGCGACAATTGCTCGGGATAAGCTAATGAAAGTACAACATTATCAACAACTCTAAGAAAGAGACAAACAGTGCTCTCTGGTCATACAGTGAGAAGAGAAGCACGGACAAGCACCGTGAAGCCGGTAAAGACCAGTGATACGAGAGACAGAGGCAGACAGAAATTATGCTGAATGATCTAAAATGGCGGTATGGAGAAATATTATCAATAGAATGGACACAGTCCATCGAGGACTGAGATCTGTGGAGAGACATGAACGACTCTATTGAATACGGACAGAATTCGTCTCTAACCAGTGATACAGCACCATGGTTCTCAGAATTTCTCTTCTTTACATGTTTGTGAATATACTAGACGCAGCATTACGGTCCAGTGTGTTTGTATGTTTGTTATTTGACTTATGCTGGTTTAATATAAAATAATGAGACTCATGGTGTTATCTCAATGGTTAGATACAAATTCAGTCCGTATTCCATAGTTGTGGGTTCTGTGTATGATAGACCTGGCTAATGAAGACACCTTTTTTTCAGGGGTGTCTAGATTTTTGTGTGTGTACAGACATCGCTGTCAACACCAGCATTATTCTGCTGTTGTTGATGTCTTGGCAAGTTTACGTTCAGTAGTTTGGCATTGCTTTCTGAACGACCGGCTCCCATACCAACACGTTCAAACCCAGCGCGACACAGTCTGCTGCCACATCGGTCGCAGCTGTGTTTAGAAAGAGATAAGTGAGCTCACGAATAACGTCCGCAAGTCCTTAGCCACGGTGATCGGCGGTGTTTAGTTGGTCATGCGTCAAAGTACACTTGTTCCTGTAGCGAAGCGCCGTCGTCATTGGGAGGTGTCAGGTTCGAATCCCGGTCACTAACTATAGCTTTCAATTTTTATTTTGTCTACTTCCTTCTTCTCACTTTTATGAGCGTCAAACAATACTCAATCAATCAGGTGCTGTCTCCACAATGAAGGCTGGCCACAATGGTTCTCCAACAATGTTTGTCTCTGGCCTTGACTGTAAATTCTGTCAGACTGATGTTCGTCAATCTCTTGATGTTATTTTCCCACTTGAATCGTTGTCTACCTCTTGCTCGCTTTCCCTCAACCTTACCCTCCAGTGTGGTTTTTATAAGAGTGTTATGTCATTTAACGTGGCCGAAATATTTCACTTGCCTCTTTTTTATTTCTTTCAACTCTCTTTTTATTCCCATTTTTTCTAGAACTTCTGTATTTGATTGTTTCTGTTTCCATGAAATACGACATATTCTTCTGAATATCCACATCTCCAGGGCATCTATTCGACTTTCTAGTTGCTTGTTTAATGTCCAGGCTTCCGCGCCATACAATAGTGTCGAATCTAAGTAACAATTATCATTTTTAGTGCGTTGCTAATCTCGCTAGATGTTAATACTGATTTCATGCTTCTCCCTCTAAATCGCACTCCCTCCCTCCCTCCCCCCCTCTCTCTCTCTCTCCATCCTCCTCCTCCTCACACACACACACACACACACACACACACACACACACACACACACACACACACATTCACATATGCCATACGCAAGTGTAACTCTAATCCTTAGACTTTAAGGAAGTTCGTGAAATACTCGACCGTCCCAAAATTTAATCTGATTGAAGAAATAGTGAAGCGTTGCATAGCCTGTAAGAAACTTCTGTCAAAAAGACGGGAAAGTCGTACAAGAGTCTTGACAGGCCAGATCTGTTGCTGTTTAGGAAACCTCACATGCACTTCATAAATCTCTCTCTCTCTCTCTCTCTCTCTCTCTCTCTCTCTCTCTCTCTCTCTCTCTCTCTCTCTCTACATTCTCCTGACACACACACACACACACACACACACACACACACACACACACACACGCACACACATATGCCATACGCAAGTGTAACTCTAATTCTCTGTGCACATTGTCTACACTACATGAAAGTTTATTATCTCTTCTTTCCAACATTAGTCATGACATGTCAATCAAGAACACATTTTACAGAGTTAATCAGAAATCTGAACACACCTTAAGTCCTTTAATTGACAAGCAGGTTTACATGACCTATATACACCCATCACTTGAGTCCTTCAGTCATCCTGCCCCCTCAAGAGCTTTCAGGATGTCTGCCTGGTCCATTGCACGCTCGCTATTCTTATGGAGTCGCTGACAAAATAGGCATGGGTGAACGTGTGGTCTCCAGCGGTTCTACTGCCTTTGTTACAGCCATAACCTCCATGCTTAACCTGGACGTAATCTGTCATGCTGTCTTCCTGAAAGCTCTCACTCCACACTAGACCGTGAAGGCCGGTGAGTTCCCTGTGTCCGCACAACACAGTCACCGGTGAAGGAGAAGAATTCTGAAAAGATCTGTACTTCTGTCTAAAAGACCGTCGGGTATTGTTGCTGGCATATTTCGTCCTATCTGATGCGGGCTGGAAAGTACGTACAGCACCCTACTGGCACTGGCATCCAATCCTTCGCCATGTTCAGTGTCCTCTAGTGAACACTCCTGTTAAATAATGACTTCGGCCTGACCCATCCAAGATTTGCCTACTTTTAACCTACATGTCTTTTCTCTCTCTCTCTCTCTCTCTCTCTCTCTCTCTCTCTCTCTCTCTCTCTCTCTCTCTCGCTCTCCAATTCTTACCCCTGTGAAAATAAAGATTTTCGTTCGTTCGTTCGTTCTCTCTCTCTCTCTCTCTCTCTCTCTCTCTCTCTCTCTCTCTCTCTCTCTCTCTCTCTCTCTCTCTCTCTCTCTCTCTCTCTCTCTCTCTCTTTCTCCCCCTTTCTCGGAATCTCATTGGGCAAAATAAATAAATATACTTTAAATTTACTAACAAGAAAATACAACTAAACAATAGCATGAGCGGAAAACATACATTTACATTTAGACTGTAAGTGGAACACAGCTGGCAGTAAAGAAATAAGTGTACAAGCTTAAAACCTGGCACTGGTCTGATGAAGCTTGTAACAACTTCCTTTAGATTAAAGTTAGTTGCAAGTCCTTTACATGATTCGCAGTAAACCACAGTAAAACTGTCCTAGTCTGTTTATCGCAGCAGTAAAAGTGCTTCTGCCACTAACGTAACATGCACCATAAACTTTCCTAGTCTGTTTATCACAGCACTAAAAGTGCTTCTGTCACTAACGTAACATGTACCATACACTTTCCTAGTCTGTTTATCACATCAGTAAAAGTGCTTCTGTAACTAACGTAACATGCACCATAAACTTTCCTAGTCTGTTTATTGCAGAAGTAAAAGAGCTTCTGCCACTAACGCAACACGCACCATAAACTTTCCTAGTCTGTTTATTGCAGCAGTAAAAGTGCTTCTGTCACTCACGTGACATGCACCATAAACTTTCCTAGTCTGTTTATCGCAGCAGTAAAAGTGCTTGTCTCTAACGTCACGTACACCATAAACTTTCCTAGTCTGTTTATTGCAGAAGTAAAAGAGCTTATGTCACTAACGCAACACGCAGCATAAACTTTCCTAGTCTGTTTATTGCAGCAGAAAAAGTGCTTCTGTCACTAACGTGACATGCACCATAAACTTTCCTAGTCTGTTTATCGCAGCAGTAAAAGTGCTTCTGTCACTCACGTGACATGCACCATAAACTTTCCTAGTCTGTTTATCGCAGCAGTAAAAGTAAAAGTTCTTGTCTCTAACGTCACGTACACCATAAACTTTCCTAGTCTGTTTATTGTAGCAGTAAAAGTGCTTCTGTCACTCGCGTAACATGTACCATAAACTTTCCTAGTCTGTTTATTGTAGCAGTAAAAGTGCTTCTGCCACTAACGTAACATACACCATAAACTTTCCTTGTCTGTTTATTGCAGCAGTAAAAGTGCTTCTGTCACTAACGTGACATGCACCATAAACTTTCCTAGTCTGTTTATCGCAGCAGTAAAAGTGCTTCTGTCACTCACGTGACATGCACCATAAACTTTCCTAGTCTGTTTATCGCAGCAGTAAAAGTGCTTGTCTCTAACGTCACGTACACCATAAACTTTCCTAGTCTGTTTATTGTAGCAGTAAAAGTGCTTCTGCCACTAACGTAACATACACCATAAACTTTCCTTGTCTGTTTATTGCAGCAGTAAAAGTGCTTCTGTCACTAACGTCACATGCACCATAAACTGTCCTAGTCTGTTTATCGCAGCAGTAAAAGTGCTTCTGTCACTCACGTAACATGTACCATGAACTTTCCTAGTCTGTTTATCGAAAGGCCTCTCCTTGAATATCAAGAAAAAAGTAACAATGGTGATATCAAAGAAAAAGGCGACACCAAATTGTGAAAAAGAAGTAGAAGAGGAAATTCTTAACCAAGCGGATAGTTTTAAATACCTTGGGGCAGTTATAACTCAGATGGAAGATGCACAACAGAGATTAAAAGCAGAATAGGGCAAGCAAAGGCTGTATTTCGGTAAATGAAGATTATCCTATGCAATAAATCACTATCATTGATATGTAAGAAAGAGAGTTTTTTTTTGTGTGTGCATATCCTTTACATGACATCGCTGTCAACATCAGCATCTTTCAACTGTATGTTGATTTCTTGGCAAGATTACGCTCACTAGTTTGCCATTGCTTTCTGAGCGGCCGGCTCACATACCCCGTAAGTTAACGACGCGATTCGAACCACTGCTGATTCTCACCGTCGTCACGTTACTTATGAGAGTATACGAGATTACGGATAAAAGTCGCTAACCTCTAGGCCAGGAAGCCGGCAAGAAAGAGAGTGCTAAAGTACTATATAGAACCTGTATTGCTGTATGGTAATGAATCTTGGAATGTAAATGAACAAATAGGAAGAACTTGGAAGCAACAGAGATGTGGTTCCTAAGACGAATGTTGTGAATTCCCTGGACTGCCAAAGTAACTAACAACGGCTGCCCGAAAGAGGCTAATAAAACTAGAACATTATATACAATAATAAGAAATAGACAAACAGCTTTCATTGGTCATGTGATGAGAAGAGTGGCTTTGGAGAACATCGTGATATCTGGAAAGATCGAGGGGAAGAGAGGGAGGGGTAGACCAAGGGAAATGATGCTGGATGGATTGAGACGGTGGCATGGAGGAATATCATCAGCGGAGTTGATCCAGAAAATCAAAGATCGAGGTCTGTTGAAAGTCATGAACACCAACACCAGCCTTGATGATGATGATGATGATGAGTCTGTTTATCACAGCAAGCGTTCCAGTGGTTTCTGAAACAAATGTTGCATTTCCTTTGCAGGCCGTTGCAATAAGTTGTTTGTTCAGTAGTTTGTCAAGGCTTTCTAAACGAGATGTCACCGCTGAAGTCCAACAAACCATCAGCAAACCGGAAGTTTAAGAGCGAAAGCTCTTATCCTCTCGACCAAGTTGCTAACCTGAAATGCCAGTGACTTTACAGTGAACAGTGTCACAGTTTTCCCCATGCTCATTTGTACAGGAAAGCATAGACTGTTTGCAGTACATACTATCTATAACCCCTTCATCTGCTTGCCCTTTTTGTTGAGTGAGAAATTGCTGATGGTAATGTATCACTCTGAGAGCTGAATGTTTCACCATATGGACAGATACATGGGTATTGTCCGTTTGCTAAGGGTTTCACCGTTTGTGTGATACCGCATTCATTCCTAAGTTGATTTATAATACATTGCTGTTCAATATCATTTTCAGCCTCTGTTAAATTGGAATAGGTGTCACAAGAACATACACTTCCATGTCTGTTTGTTGGTATGGATTTCAAGAACATATACTTTTGATCATGTGGGATTGTAAGTTTTGTAACCTGATCATCTTTCTGTAGTGTTCCATGTAGATTTTTAATTTCCGACAATGTAGAATTGAATTCTAAATCTTCTACTGAATAAAGTGGTACAATTAAAGATCTATCGGAACCACACGCGTGAATCTGATTGGTAGATTCTGAAAAACCCGTTACATAACAAGGATGCCTTGTATATTCTTGCAGACGACGAGATTCCTTTAGATTGTTATCTGTTTCTGATATTGCTTGGGTGTGAGTTCTTACTTCAACCCCCTGCTCACATTCATTACCTAGGGCATTATGATCAACCGGGTGCTCTGCTGCTTTATGGAAAACTGTAACTGCGAGGTTCCAGTATTCAATTTTGCTTATTTCACTGTTGGGGTTGTACTCACCTTTTGACTTAAGACACGATCGGAGATCTTCATATAGTTCATAGATATCACAAGGCAAATAATATTTTTTCACGTGTTGATTGTAGATTCTACGTGTCAAACTGTCATTTCTCTGTGAAATGTTATCGATATGTGATGGTTTTCCAAACGCACCATTTAACACAGTGATGTGATCCTCTGAATTAACACTATTCACGGATCCTTCATGTATTGTGTATGCAATCCCTGCGTCAGGTAAAACACTTTCTTGCTTGAAAGTCACAAGGTAGGTTTGTTTTGAAGAAATCTTTCGAGGTGTGTTTTCACCATCATTTAAATCATTCCAAAGATGATTTTTAAAGTAAACTGAATCTTCTAAATGTTGGCCTTCGTATTCTCCAGACGTATTGTCCATTTGGCAGTATCCAGCAGAATATGAAAACTGTAAAATGATGCAACAGCAGCAAGACAATTCTTGATGTGATGACTGCAGCAAGTTTTGTTGCGTTTCCACTTCATTCGTGCTGTTAAAAGCACTGATGACTTTTAACTTGCCCGGATGCAGAAGTGGAAGAGTGAAGGTCACGCATGTGTGAAGGGCAACGGATAGAAATGAGCAGAAGTAAGAAGTTACTTGCTTTTCCAGTTCTCTGCTTGCCAAACTTGTGATGTGAATTTCTTTGTTTTCCAGCTCTGCAGATTGGAAAGAATATGAGACTTATTAGCCGTGGTTGTATCTTTGTGTTTCTGATTCTATGCGTGCGCTAGACAGCCCGTAACTTCTAACGTAATTGTCATTATCTGTTTTCTTTTTTTTTTTCTTAATAAAATACATATTAAATTCAAAACAATGACAGAAGCCACAGACAATAGGTTGCACGATTTATTGTCTGGCATATTTCGCTGTCTCGTCTGGTGTATACTGTAGAGTTATATGTCACGTGACGCGACGAAATGAATCATATTTTAGATGAAATATATAACACACATAGTCACTGATATTGTTGGAATGTTGCTCAATGATCGATGAGTCACTGTCAAATATTTATGTCGGCTCAACCCCGGCTTTAAGTGTGTTAATTGCTATGGCCTCGATGTTTTATTGCTCGTCGAATACAGTATACAAAACGCCTTTTCTTTGTTAAGTTTATGCACGCAAATTAATAGTTTTTAAGAGATCATCCAGTTCGGGCTTTTATAGCCTATCGACATATTAAATGTTTATAGCATTTTTATATTTTAACTTAGTATCAAAAAGAGATAAGATCAGAAATGAAGAAATCACGACTACAGTGGGGGTTATAGCTACACTAGATTTTATTAGAAGGCAGCAAGTCAAATGGTTTGGCCATGGAAGTAGGTTACCAACTAACAGTATACCACAACAAGCAATTATGTACAGACCAGATGGAAGCAGAGGAAGAGGCCGACCACGTAAACGATGGACGCAGGGAATAACAGAGGCCATGGAAATATCGATACATGAAGCCTATAAGCGGGCACTCTCCCGCTGTTTATACTTCACCTCGACACCACAAGGTACAAGAGGAACATGATGAGATGAGATCAGTATCAGCTTCATGTGTTCTGCCAAAATAGGTTTTCGTGTATCTCCATAGATCTCTGTTCTGAGTGTTCAGGATAATTTCTATTGATATTTCTCTATGCCACGGTTTAAGACCATCCAGTATAATTTCTCTCTTTCTGTCTCTTCTACCGTTGCCCTTTCCAGTCGTCACGACAATTTCCAATGCTTCTCATAACATGATCAACGAACATTGTTTGTCTCTTACCTATTGTCGTATTTAATGTTCTACTGTCATTAGCCTTTTCTAAATTGACATTGTTATTTGCTCAGTCAGTCCACAGTACTCTCAACATTCGTCTCAGAAACCAAATCGCTGTTACATTCAAGTTATTCTTAATTTATTCGTTAAAATTCCAAGATTCTCTGCCATCTAGAATAACAGGTTATATATGACAGTCCTCTTGAATCTACAACATAAAACTGACGATGGAATAATACAGTCGATATAATTGACTGTTGCGAGAGAATCAGAAGCATGAAACTGACGAAGGGATACTACAGTTGGTAATGCTTCCAGATTTTAATGAAATACAGTGGAACCTCGCTTAACGAGCATAATTCATTCCAGAATCTTACTCGTAACGCGAAACACTCGTTAAGCGAAACAGTTTTTCCCATACAAATTAATGTAAAATACGATAATACGACATAATACGATACAGGAAAACCAAGGACACGCCTTTTTGATCACCTCGAGGCAGGCAACTATGTGGAAGTGATATTTCCTAAACTCTCTGAGAGTGAGATTGGTCCCTTCAGTCACCTAAAACAACGCTCGAAGAGCGCTTTAGTGTAGAGCTTCTTAAAGTTACTCGTTATGCGAAACGTCTCTCGTTCAGCGAATCATTTTTTTTACAATTTATTTTGCTCGTTATGAGAGGTGATCGTTAAGCGAGGTTCCAATGTAATTCAGTATCCCGAAAAATGCTTTCGGGACGCCGGTATGTCTGTTATTTCCTCCTGAAACCAACTGAAAGATTTAATTAAATTGAACTGTTTCTCGATTTTCAGTTGGTAGAACTGTTTAACTTGTGACTGAAATTAAGAGCTGAAGTTATCAGGCAAAGGCTGCATTTAAGAAACTTTTTAAGACTATAATTTATGCAATAAGTCGCTATTATTGAATGTCAGAAAGAAAGAACTGACATGTTATACATAACCTGTTTTTCTGTATGGCAGTGAATCATGGAACGTGAAAGGAGGCGCTTGGAAGCAACAGTGAGTGATTCCTGTGAATGGTGAAAATATCTGGGCCTGCCAGATTAACTAACAATGATTGTCTGAAAAGGCTAATGAAATTAGAACATTATACACGAGAAGAACACGAACAACGTTCTTTGATCATAAAATGAGAAGAGCGACTTTGGAAAACATCGGGACGACTAGAAAGATCAGTGGGAGAAGAAGCAGAGGCAGTCCGAGAGAAAGGATGCTGGATGGACTGAGACAGTGACATGGAGGAATATCATCAACAGTATTGATCAGGAAAACCAAGGACCTGAACGCCTACACCAATTGGCAGAGCAGGACGACTGGCATTATTAATTTGTGTCACATCTTTGATTCTAAGAGAAACGTCCCGGTTTCTCAGCTACAAGTTCCGGCGACCCTATTCTGGGCGTTCATATTTATAAGCCCGCTCTCTTCATTAACGCCAATCAATATCTCTGATTTTATGTTTGATAAGTTTCTCATAAGTTATATACAAACCATACCCCCTTTTTTCCAGTGCTTCTTTATAATCAGCAGGAGCGAAGTGCCAAGAATGATCAGTATAACGACGGCAGCACAGACTAAGAGCACAACAGTCAATGTATCGTTTGTAGACTTGGCTGAAAAGATAATTCCATCACTTGTGAATTATTCACAATGTGTTATATCTGTCTAATTATGCATTACTGATATGTTGTTGCCATTTGTTTATAAACCAGACAGCCTTACCACCAAACTTCGTGTCGTTCAGAAGTACAACAGAGTGAATTAATACACTGAATACTTTTCAAAATGAAAAACGCGTGTATACTTGTATATATAATGTGGACATACATTCACTCACACTGACTCACTGTCTCATTGACTGATTGACTCACGCACTCACTCACCTACTCATCCACTCACTTGCTCACTCGCTCACTCACTCATTCGCTCACTCACTCACTCATTCATTCACTCTCTTCCTCTCTTACTCACTCTCTCACCCAACTCACTCACTCACTCACACATTCACTCACTCACTCTTTCAACCAACTCACTCTTTCAACCAACTCACTCTTTCAACCAACTCACTCTTTCAACCCACCCACTCTCTGAACCCACTCACTCACTAAGTCTATATCTGTCTTTAGGCCTGTCCCTATCTCTCTCACATACAAACTCATTACGAAGCCTTAAAGAACGCCGGAGCTGATCTACGACTCTGATGGTCATATGAGATGGCGAAACATGACCGCCCACGCTTATCAGCATGGCACATGATAATGATGAATTGAAATGATATATACTATACAATAAATGACAGAAAATTCATGCAAGTAAATGCACACAACTAATATAATGAAAACATCATCATCGTCATCAAGTGCCTTGCTAACTGGCGTTGGCGATCATACTTTCTCATATCTTGTTATCTAAGGCACCGTGTAATTAGTTCATGTGTTGATACAGATGCGTGCCATCCCAAAAAGACTGCAGGAATCTTCTCTCATGTGATTTCTCTATACTCTCTCCATAAATCTTTCCATTGTTCACAACATGTTCTAGTTTGTCTCCTCCCATTGTAAGGCGATAAAAAATATTATCACTGCCACTTTCTAATGTTTGTTATAAGCTGTATTTGTCTCTTATCTTCTTTCAAAACATTTAGAATACACATTTGATGTAAGTGAAAATATGCGCGCTAACAACGAATCCTACTATTGTCACTGTTAAAATTCCATAGCCGTCTCCATGGCGAAGGGTTTCGGACGCGGTTCGTAATACCGTATACCCGCTTTCGAAACACAGCTGCGTGCGATTTGGCAGCAGCTTTGGTATCGGTGCCGGTCGTTCAGAAAGCAATGGCAAACTACTGAACGTAAACTTGCCAAGATATCACAGCGGCATAAATGCCGGTGTTGACTGCGATGTCCTGTAAAAAAGATATGCAAAAAAAAAATGCCCTACCTAAGGCAGTGTCGTGGTGTAGGCTAACGTTGACACTTTCTGATGCGAGCTCAGCACACATTGTAAGGTCAATGTCACAGGCACCACCGTGAGGCTGAATAATAACCTTGTATTGACCCGGTGGCACATCAGTGAATGTTACACTTGTTTCACCCAGTCCGACCTGTCATAGATACAATACTTGATAGTTTATGTCAATAAATTTTACATTTGTCTTATTTGGTCCAACCATGGCATCGATACAGTACGCTATATTAAAATCTGTGAAAGTTACACTTGTCTCAGTCAGTCCAACCTATCAAAGATACAATACATTACTTCATATCGTTGAATGTTGCACTAATCTCAATCAATCCAACCTGGCACAGATACAATACTTGGTAGTTCACGTTAATGAATGTTACACCTTTTCAACATGGCGCATACGCATTAAATGAAAGATCACACCAATGAATGTTATACTTTTACCATTCAATCCCCAAAATTATATACATTAAACTAATATTCTTGTACAAATGAAAGAATTATGTACAATGGATATTGCAATTAGAATGGAGATAGTTAAATGTATTTACAGAGGACTGGAAAAATATTTGTCAATATTGGTAATTATGGGGGATACACGAGAGATCACTGTTCCGTGTCTTTGTCTTCCATTTATATATATAAATATATATATATATATATATATATATATATATATATATATATTATATATATATATATATATATATATATATATATATATATATATATAAATATAATATTTTCTAATGTTTGTGGTAAGTTGTCTTTGAGTCTTAACCTCTTTCAAAATATTAAGATTAGTTTTTGGCATCCCAATGAATTTTCAGCTTTCTTATGTAAAATTACATTTCTGTGGCCTCGGTGAACGTTGATTGTTTGCTATTGATCCAGATTCTCGTCCATATAGTAAAAACAGGTTCTACGTAATATGCAAGGATTCGTTTCCAACTTCCAATGACAGGGATTTTTAAAATAATATATTCTTCGTTTCATTAAATGCAGTTGTTGCTTGTCCTACTCTGTTATTTGTCTTTGTGCCAAATTTTCCATCTGATGTTATGCATGTTTCTAGATACTTTAAGTAACTGCCCCATATTAACACCATTTATTTTAATTTATAATTAGGCATAATCCAAGTCTTCGATGTTACCATTACTCCGTTTTCCATTTTTTAAAATTTAAGGTCCCATATTGTCAGTTTCTACAACCTCTGTAGCTAGCATGCAGCCAGAGCGAAATTCGTGGCGTGCATCATTACGCAAGGATGCAGTTACGTGTGAGGCAACCAGGATTGCAAGAGCTGGTAAGAAAAGGCAGGACAGAAAAACCACCGCAGGAAATCCTCCCCCAGAAACGTCAAGCATCCTTTGTCCACATTATCAAAGAACATTTGGAGCCAAAATAGGCCTTATCAGCCATCTTAGAACTCACGGATCCAAACTTTCAACCCCACTGGATGAAATGAATGGTCATCATCATTCTTGATGGACAAACAACACAAAACACAGCTAGCATTTTCTGTAGTACCTTCTGAGTTATTGCTATACTGAAGGTGTCATCAGCATAACGTGAGCTGTTTATATTATGACCACAAAACGATTCATTTCATCCAATGAAGCTTGACAGATTTGATATGCAAGACCTATTTTGGATCTAAATGATCTTTGACAATGTGGGCAAATAATGCTTGACGATCAGCACAAACGGCTACACCCTTGCATAATGATGTACGCCATAAATTTCGGTCTTTCTTAGACTTCAGTGTCTGTGATCTTGCCTTACCATTTGATCTTCAGTAGCTTCCTAGGGTAGACCGCGTGGACGAGGTTTAATTTCCTAGCGTGTCTCTGATAAACAGTCCAGGTTTCACAAGCATATAGCAGTGTGGATAATACAACTGCTTTGTAGACCTTCAGCTTTTGTTTAGAGGCTTATTCCATTTCTGTCCCACACATTCTGTACACTCTGCCAAAGGCCGTGCTGGCCTTGGAGATTCTTGCATTCACTTCGTCATCAATTGTAGCAACTTGTGGCACAGTGCTGCCAAGATAGGTGAATTTGTCCACAACTCTTAGTCTATGACCATTGACTTTGATATACGGCTCGGTGTGACTTATTTTTGGAGCAAGTTGGTACATAGCTGCAGCCTTTTCCAAGTTGACATTGAGCCCAAAGTTGACACAGGCGTACCAGAAAGCTGAAACATTGTGTTGCATATCTGCCTCTGAGTTGGCATATACAGCGCAATCGTCAGCAAACAGGAGCTCTTTAACGGTGTCGCTGGTAGTTTTGGTTTTAGCTTTCAGCCTTCTCAAAAAGAACAGCTTTCCATCCATGCGGTAGTTGATGTCTATTCCAATGTCATTGCGCACACGCGCGCACGCGCGCGCGCACACGCACACACAGATATATATATATATATATATATATATATATATATATATATATATATATATATATATATATATATATATTTGAATAAATATGTATTATACTATTTTATTATTGATTTATTTGGCATTTACATTCCATTAAATTTATTGACAGTCTATCTTCATTTCCCCTGCTGCGCTACCATTATCTGCTTGCTGGCATTTATGATAGCATGAAAAGGGGAATAATCGAGGTGTGACTGTATTTGTTCATGTTTATATAGCAAGATCGATAACATACCTGGTTTTGCACTACTTATAATACTTTCTGACTGTGTTAGCGCAGTAGCTAACACACTAGCCAGCCGGCCCGACAGTCATGTGTTCGAATTCCCATCAAGACGGATTTTATTTTTCAAAACTTATAGGTGCTCACTTGTCGACCCATCCTAAAATGGGTACAGTGCAAACCCCTTAAGGCGATCTCGGATGTGGCGAATTTCTGTTGTGAAGAACAATATTGTATTGTATGTTGTAAATGCATTACTATATGCTTGAACTCTTATAAGAAGAATTTCTGATAAGAACTATTTCTTGAGCCTCAGATGGGTTCGGCTAATCAAGACTGCACTATATCAGGAAATGTTCTTGGAGGTATTATGGTCATGCAAAAAAAAAACAAAAAAACTAATGTCTAGAAGAGATAATTCTAGAGGGAGGAGTACCAGGGAGATGGAGAAAAGGAAGGCCACAACGATGATGGATTCACGTTGTGATAGACATGTCACATGGCAGCGACATAGGTAGGACATCTGGCTTATCAGAGAGGGGGAGGGGGATGAGAAAGAGAGATGGAGAGAGAAATTTCGAAAGATTGTTATGGGGCCGAAGTTCTGTGCAGGAAAAGCCACTAAATTATCAATAATGGGGGGGGGGGGGGGTGTTCCATGCATTGTAAGTAGACATGTGCATTAGGTTTCGTAACAAACCTGCTTAGATGAGATGGTTCGTAACCGGTCAACCAAAGACACTTTCAAAAATGTAACTTCAGCGTTGGACCTGGGTGGCTGAAACACAGCGTGGATTAATCTTTGGGACTGGACTACAGCCACAGCTATCAGCTGTTCAGCCCACACTGATTTCTGTGTCGTGTGACCTGGTTCTGGTGAGAGAAAAAAAAACACGCCATTGCAGTGATTTTGCGTGACGACGCCTAAAAATGCACACTTCCATCTAATCTTCATTTAAAATAATGTTAGAAATAAAAATATACTCTTTGATTTGTTAAACATGTGTTAGGAACAACACTTGCATCTCCTGTGACCAAGATATTATAAGCATGAAGGAGCCAAAATATATTCATGTATGCAATGCATGCAATCTGGATTGGAGTATTATATACCTTATCTTATCTCATCTTGTTCCTCTTACATCTTGCAGTGTTGAGGTGAAGCATAAACAGTGGGAGAGTGTGAGGTTCGGATGACCTAAATATCAATGCACTGGTCTGAACAGTTAAAACTCAGTCTTCAAGAGGTTTTACAGCCAACAAATCAAAGCTGCATAAAGTAGGATATTTACAGCATGCAAGTCTCGTGTGTGCAGATGAGAGCAAGCGGACCCCACAATATAGAGTTTTCAAGAATAAGTTTATGAACGGCCACAATGTTTACAGTGAGGTACGCATTGAAGACGCCGTTCCATTCGTCAAATTGAGAAACCAGACAACAAGTCTGTTCTGTTCAGCGCAGATATTCATCATTGCACGACTTAATTATATGTATTCTGATATCCCTTTGTAAAATCCATCTGCCTGCAGGACAATTTGTGTCAGTTCTGCGTTGATTGACGCGCTTACTTTCGAACTTTCTTGCGGTAATTTTTTCTTGCTTGCCACTCCACCTTCAACCCAAAATTCAATCCATATGTTATAGTTGAAAGCTTTTTGTTTCGGCCCAACCCTTTTAAACGGAGTTCGCAGTATCTACTAGCCTAGATCCATTAGTTAGCCGTCTAATAAAGTAGGAGAACCAGCCAGGACTATCTGCTCTTTTATTGTTAATGGCGCTCGCAAGCCCATGACTGAAGATGAATATAAATAGCGAATTATGAACTTCTGCGGAGAATGAATTCAACCCAATATCAGTGGAACCTGCCTCGATCTTCCATATCATGCTCAATGCATAATTTAATACATGCGTGTGTGTGTGATTTTACGACTAAATTGATAGCAATGTATTTGTTTCCGCAAAGGCGTTTAAATATCAAACTGTTATCTGGTCTTAAAGTGGTATGACAAAGAAACTAACAGGGACAGCAGCAAAACAACTTCCACCCCAATTAAAAACAGTTTAACTCTTTTTTGTCCTTGTTCCATTACCCCACAGCCACACATATTAATATAAAGTGTTAGATCGTTCTTGTAATGGCCAACTCCGCCGTAAATATATCTTTAACTCACACAGTTATAACTACATTCCATTGGACCCCAACGATTTGTTGTTTTTAAAGTTAATGCCTATTGAGGAAGAATGAATTAATGACGTAAACATCGGTAGTCTTGTGGTGAAGTGTTATGTAGCTTGCTTCGTGCTCCGAAGGTTGTGGGTTCGATTCCGGACTAATTCATTTGGTCCACGAGTGAAGTTTTCACTGAGACTCCTGAGGGTCATCTCTGGAGCCACGGAGTTCGTGCTTTGTTCGACGCCCCCGTCTCGTTAATTAATTTCGGCAAGCCGCCGTGTGAAAAGAGTTCGAAGCATATGGGGTAAAACCAGGTACATTAATGAAGATTACGCTTGCCTGTTGACCTGTAAAAGAATGATAGACAATTGTGACTCAACACATAGTAGAGAATGGTAGCCGCGGTAGCGCAATGGGTAGCTCGCTCGTCTGTCGACCTGGTGGCTAGCTGTTCGAATACTCATCGAGGTCGGGGTTTTCCCACTGACCTAGGTTTTCAGGTCGACCCAGTCTAAAAAGGCTTTTAGGAAATGTTCTGGGATATAAAGGCGGCCTTTGTGATACTGCGCACGTCGTCAATGGAGTGCTGATTGGTCTAAAACAGTGGTTCTCAGCCTCTTTTGGCCCATGCACCCCTTCACCATATGTTCAGAATGTCACCCCCCCCCCCCCTTCATATTTCCTCCCTATTACACCCCCACCCCATCACCACCCCACCCCTACACAATATACGTAAAAATGGAAGCTAAATTTAACAACACATACTTGAACAAGTCTAGACGTCTACATAACACGTTATTTGCGGGTCTACTTACGTTATAAAACGAATTTCAGAAGGGCTAGAAGTACAGAAGCGTAAAGTATGGAGGGGAAAACAATATCAAGTAACCAGCTCGTGTATTAACGAGATCTTGAAATAATCTTAATTCCCCCTGGTCTAAAATATGAGGCTAGCACCATATACCTAAGACGGATCCTTGGCGTACCTTTACAGCATAGAACGCGTTTGGAGTACAGAATGTTTTATTTGGCATGATTGCCCACGTCAGCCGACAAGGTACTGGGTGATGATGATGTTTTATTAGGAAAATGATACAACAAAATGGAAAGTAAACGTTACATAAAAGGATATAATCCGATTCCGATTCCGATTCCGATTTGTCGAAAAAAAAAGAAACTTTCCACCTCGTTCAACCCGTCTCAATGACGTTGGTTATAGTTGTGGTGGTTCATAGTGCGGTATAGGTTTTATGGTCTTTTGTGCGTTAGACAGCTTCTATTACTGCCTGTCTGGCCGAGTTCCTCTTTTTTGCCATCCTTTTTGCTTTTGTCGTTGTTGCTGGTGTGTCTGCTATCATTATCGGTTTGCCCATCCCTCTCGTTTGATGTCTTCTTTTCCGGAGCTGACCTTGGGGGCTGGGGTGGGGCTGTCTTTTTTCATCTGTTTTCTTGGGCTTGTCCTGGGGAGGGGGGGGGCGCCTGTTATCGTCTGGGCTTGTTTTCTTGGTTCAACGGTTTTTTGTCAAGCATAGGGGTCGGATTGTATCGTCTCTCTTGTCCATCGTTGGGGAGGTTTCCTACCGTCTCCTCTTGTCCCGCGCCGGAGGGGTTTCCTGCACGTCCCTCTTATCCATCGTCAGGAAGGTTTCCCATCGTCTTCTCCATCGTTGGGGCAATTTCCACCCTTCTCCTTGTCTCCCGCGTCGAAGAGGGTCGTTTCGTCTCTCTATTGTCCGCCATTTGAGAGTTTTAATGCATCCCTATATATTTCCTATTGTCTGGTTTTCGTGTGGTCGAGTGTTTCCTCACTGTATTTTTATTTTGCTGTTGGCTTTATTTTATGTTGGTTATATTTCTTTCCCTGTTCTTGCAATGAATTGTTTTGTAAGCTTTTGTATTTCTTTGTCGCCTTCCACCTGTAGGCATTCCTTCATCGTCATCGTCGTATTTCTTGTTTGGAAGTATTCTACTAGGTCCCTGCGTTCCTGGGCGTAGGCTGTGCACGATAGTAGGTAGTGTTCTATAGTGTTTTCCTCCAGGCAATCAATGCAAAGTGGTCGGGTGATTTTATCTTTCCAGTTCCCGATTCTCAATCTCCATAGTTTCTTGTACGTTGGTATTTTTGTGTTGTCTTTCACTTGACTTTTCAAACTTGGTTCTCTGAGCATGTGGTAGGCGTGTCGTCCTTTATTGCTGTCTCTCCATTGTTGTTTCCATTTTTCGATTACTTGTTGTTTGATAATGCTTTTTGCCTCCAGAATGCCGAGTCCTGTGTTTACTATATTCTGGCTGCTTGTCCCGCGTTTTTGCGGCCCTGTCTGCCCTCTCATTGCCAGTTATCCCTCTGTGTGCTGGTATCCATACAATTGTGACCTGGCATCCCATACTTCTTAGTTTTGTTGTTAGTGTTAGTATTTTCTCTTTCAGGTCTTGTCTGTTCACTTTAGAATGGTTGCCTAGCGCTTGTACTGCAGATAGTGAGTCCGTCAGTATAGTTAGCTTTATAGGGGGGTTCTCTGTTGCTATTTCTAGTCCTTTCATAATACCTATTAGTTCTGCCGTGTATACCGATGTATTGTCTGTTATTTTGTACTCCTTTTGGATGTTCCGGTATGGTACTACTACTCCTGCCCCTACCTCCCCATTCTCGTTCTTTGACCCGTCTGTGTAGATAGTGAGGTTGTCCGTGCTTATTTGTCTTATGTATTCCTCCGCTATGTCTTTGGCTTCCCTGTCCTCTGTTGATTTACTAATTATGCTCGCGAGTGTCCGTATCCGTCAATGGTAGTTCTAGCTCCCATTGGGGTGTTGTTTGTCTGTGAACTTTCGTTCGTGCCAGTGCCCTCGCTAGTTTCTCGTCCGCGTTCATCTCTTGTGCCGCTGTCCATCCTGCTGGTGTTTGTGTCTTTTGTATGGGTATTCCTCCCCATTTGCTTCTGTTTTCTTCGAATGCACTGAACGCAGGGTGTCTTGTATCCTTCGCAGCCTTCATCCAGTAGTTGTACACTAATTGCTTTCTTCTCAGTTGTAGTGGAAGTACTCCTAGTGCTACCTCTAGGGCTTCCCTTGGTGTTTGCTTGCCTGTTCCTAGGATAATGCCCAGCGCTTGGTTCTGTATTGAGTCCAGTCTTCGTTTGTTGTGTTCCGGTGCAGCGTCGTATACTATGCTTCCGTATTCTATTCTTCCTCTGATCAGAGATTTGTATAGCATTAGCATCGTTTTTGTATGGGCTCCCCATCCACTGCCTTTAATTACTCTTAGAATATTTATTGTCTTTTTTGCCTTTTTCGACTGTCTGGTCTATATGTTTTCTCCAACTTAGTTGTTCGTCTAGTGTCATCCCGAGGAATCTTGTGTTTTTTGTTCTCTTTATATTCTTCCCTTGGATCTTGATGTCCCCGTCCGTGTAGTTTCGTTTTCTTTTCGCGTTGAATATCATACTGACCGTTTTGTCTGTGTTGATCTGGAAGCCCCATTTTTCCATCCATTTGGCAATTCTGTTTAGTTGCCGTTGTAGCCGGTCTCTTGTGGTTTTTATGTGTCTTCCGCTTCTCCATATTGCACAGTCGTCGGCGAATTGCGATATCCCTATCCTGGGAAAGCTTTCCCTATTAACAGTGTCCCTCGCCATCAGGCGAACCCACTCCGACTTCAGAGATACTTGTAATTTACGTCCCCAAGTCAAGGACGATAGGCCAACATATTAGTTCATATTAGTCCGGTGATGGGGTTGAATCCCTTACCTCGGCATCAGCACGCCGGATGTTTAAGAACACGCGTTCTTATCCATTCGGCCATGCTGACCTACGTAACACTGTGTCGTTAGCATACCTAAGATTTTTGGATGATTCTTCCATCGATGTTAAGTTCAGGCAGTTCGACTTGTTTTATAAATTCTTTCTGTATATAAGTAGATGGGGTCCAGGCAGTTCGACTTGTTTTATAAATTCTTTCTGTATATAAGTAGAGGGGTCCAGGCAGTTCGACTTGTTTTAAAAATTCTTTCTGTATATAAGTAGATGGGGTCCAGGCAGTTCGACTTGTTTTATAAATTCTTTCTGTAAATAAGTAGAAGGGGTCCAGGCAGTTCGACTTGTTTTAAAAATTCTTTATGTGTATAAGTAGAAGGGGCTTGTGGACGATACGCATCCCTGCCGTATTCCTCTTTTTATCTCTGTGGGCGACGAATAATTATTTCCGTATCTACTTGTCGCCACGTGTTCCCACTACACGTTACTAATAAATCTGTCAATGTCATACCGGCCGCTTTTATTTAAAACAAACAACATTTCTTGGTACCTATTTAAACAAAAATTTAAAGTCGGTTTTAAAAATCATTATCCATACGAATTCGAACCTATTACCAGTGATCGGTAGGTAAACGTGCAAGCCTATTTTACTTTATAGTATAATATAACTGAGAAGAATACCATGGACAGACAGAAAAACCGGTTACCAAGTCCTACAAGAAACAAATGAAAATCGTAAACTGATTGGAGAAACTAATAGTAGACAGTCAACATGTTTTGGTCACGTTATGAGAAGAAAGTTTAAAAAAAATGGAGAACTTGGTGACAGCTGGCAAGATTGAGGGGAAGAGAACAAGGGGAAGGCAGAGAAGTAAATACCTGGATGGCTTTGCCACGTGGCATGGTTGAGACAGGAACACGGAGCTGATCCACGACTCTGGTGATCGAGTGAAGTGGTGAAACATGACCGCCCACGCTTATCGGCATGGCACATGATGATGATCATGGCTGGGAACACCGTCATCATCATCATCATCATCATCAAGTGCCTTGCCAGTTAGCGCGAGCTACTGTATCTCTCCACATCTTGTAATCTCTAACAGATTGCATCAAATTGGGTTTCGATAATTTTCCATGCCATGACGAAAGTTTGTCGATAATAATCACAGGCTGCCTTCCGCTATCTCGTCTCCCATAAATCTTAACAGCTGTTACAACAAGTTACAGTTTTTCTCTTCTCATATTGTGGCCAAAATGTTGACTTCATCCTTCTGATGTTTGTGATAAGTTATATTGTGTGTCCTAGCGACTTTGTAATGTCTTGTCTGTGATAAGTTTGTTGTCCCTTGTCTCTTTGTGATGTGCATAATATTTTGTCTTTGTGAATTAGCCTCTTTCAACCATTTAGATTGCTCATTGTGGCTGTATAGCATATTGCCAGCATTCTTCTATAACGAAGACACAAACAATAGATTTCACGATTTATTGCCTGGTATATTTCGCTGAACCTCGTCAGGAACATACTGCAGAATTCACACAACATAAAGTAAAATAACTAGATAAATCCTTCAAGCTGAAATATAAACATGTTTGCACAGTAATGTCAATTGTCTACCACCGTAATTTTAAACTGACTATCATGTCTTTCTGTTTGCACAAAACTGGATTATGTAGATTAATCATTATGGCTTCTGCAAACTTTAAATTCACTACGGGAAAACATTGTTTTAATTGTTCTATAAATCCACTCGGCATTATGAGATGTTTCCATGTTGTTGCTCGCTTATCAATTGTCCAGGATTCACAGCAATATGTTAACACCGATTCTATGCAACATGCAATAATTCTTTTTCTAACTTCCAATGATCATTGGTCTTTCTTTCTTTCTTTCTTTCTTTCTTTCTTTCTTTCTTTCTTTCTTTCTTTCTTTCTTTCTTTCTTTCTTTCTTTCTTTCTTTCTTTCTTTCTTTCTTTCTTTCTTCTTGGTTGTTTATTTGGCCCAAAACAGTTTCTTGCTATGGGTCTGTAATGTGATAGGAACATCACATTTTGTAGGCTCGAATGCACGGAGGAACAGATGGTCAGTCTTTCCGCTGTTGGAGGACGACGATCTCAGGAGTCGAACCCTCGGCTAACCGCGCAGGAAAACTGGCTCTGTTGCTAAGAGTTTACGTATGCAATTCGTAATCCTGCATACCGCGTTCGAAACACAGCTCCGGGCGATTTTGAAACATACGTCTTGCTTTGGTTTCCATACAAAGATATGAATGCCGATCGTTCAGAAAACAATGACAAACTACTGAATGTAAACTTGCCAATAATTCACAAACAATAATTCCCTTCCAACCAAAGAAAAAGAATGTCAAGGTTGACTGCAACGTCCTATAAAGGATATGCAACTAAATTTAACTAATAGCTGCAAAGGGTTCGTTAAAAAAAAAAGTAGCTGGTCCTGGTATCAACATGGAGTGGGAAGGAGGAAGTTAGATGCCTAGAATTAATAATAAGAAAGAACAACTAGTTAGAGATGATTACCTCCCTGACAATCTCCCATCTCTGGTTTATATAAAGATGCCCCTACTAAGTACTGTAAGTAAACATGTACACACACACACACTCACGCACGCACGCACACACGCACGCACACACACACACACACACACACACACACACACCAATATCTATACTTGGAAAATGCTAAAATAGAACTATGAGCTTCTTCTTCTTCTTCTGCGTTCATCCGGAGTTTTTTTTTCGGACGTGATTGCATTGTGCCTGTTTACAGCAGAGCTGCGTTCTTGCGCCGTTAGGCCGACACATCCGACTTCTGCGGGCATTTGTTGACCGGGTTAACCTTCCCGGGGGAACTATGAGCTAACAAACTATCCTTGTGTTTATTTTCTTAACGGGTCTTTATAACTACATCAATTAATCAATCAGAATATCATAATAATATGATGATTTGTGGTATGATGATGGTGATCTGGTGATTTCGAGAAATACAAAACATTCACATATACTAGGTAGTGATTTGAAACCATGGTCGTATGAAATGATGTAAAATAATAAAATGAATGTACATAAACATACACACAGGTCACAATATGTAACTTAACAAGTTACTTCAATGACAGGACGACAGGCTTCAGCATGAGGTTTCGCCATGGGTCAGCTGCGCTAGTGTTATCTACGAATGAGAGTCATTCTCCCACATGCTCGCTCCTCGTTTTTAATGAACGGAATTGTATAACCTGACGCTCCGTGTGAGATTTAGAAATAGACTATAGTTTCAAGAATATACACATAGCAAATCATACTCAAACATACACATATTCGAGGGGAATTTACATGAAGACCTTACATGTTTTTGTTTGTTTGTTTGTTTGTTTGTTTGTTTGTTTGTTTGTTTTTTTGTTTTGTGGCTGAATATTTTCTGAAAACGTAAAGAACAAATTTATCATTTTCCAGCGTAGCCACGACTTCGTTCAATGCAAGTCCTCTAGCGCCGATAACATTCTTGGATTCCAGTAGAAAATAATTCTCTTGGTCGCGTGTGTAACCACACTTGCGCCACCTGATGTACCTCTTCATCGGACCACACATTCTTTTCTCCCAATGACTCTTTGAGTTGCCCAAGCAGGTGGAAATGACGTGGGGCTAGGTGGCGAGTACGAGGGATGTGATACATACTGAAAATGGAGGTCTTCAATGGTTTCAACCGTTGCACTGGCAGTATGGGATCGAGCATTGTCATGTTGTAATAGGACACCTTTATTCAGAAGTCCACGTCGCTTGGATTGCAAGTAGACGTTGATGCACGAGAAGATCTGTATACGTATCACTGGTGACAGTTTTCCTTCTTGGCATGCAGTGCTCTAAAATAACGCCTCGTTCATCACAAAAGAGAGTCAGCATAATCGTCTCCTGTAGATGACTGCGTGCGAAACTTCTTTGGTTTCGGTGAGGAGGGATGGCGCCATTCCTTTCTCGCTCTCTTCATTCCCAGCTTGTGGTAGTGAATCCAGGTTTCTTCTTCTTCTTCTTCTTCTTCTTCTTCTTCTTCTTCTTCTTCTTCTTCTTCTTCTTCTTCTTCTTCTTCTTCTTCTTCTTCTGCGTTCATCCGGAGTTTTTTTTCCGGATGTGGTTGCGTTGTGCCTGTTTACAGCAGAGCTGCGTTCTTGCGCCGTTAGGCCGACACATCCGACTTCTGCGGGCATTTGTTGACCGGGTTAACCTTCCCGGGGGGGGGGGGTTTCATCTCCAGTAACAATTCTTGATAGGAAACCATCGCATTCTGCCTCAAAGCACTGCAAAAGCTCTTGACAAGCTTCAATGCGCAGTTGTTTCAAATCTGGAGTAGGCTGCGGTGGAACCCAAATGCAGACACGTTGCGGTATTGTAACACATCATCGATGATGTGGTGTGCTGAATCTTGACTGATGTCAATATTTGCGGCAATGTCACTCACAGTCAATCGAAGGTTTTTCTGTACGAGGCCTTCAACGGCTGCAATCGACTCTGGGGTTACGACTCGGTATGTCTGATCCGGTCATGAACAGTCTGTCACAGTCACGCTGTTTTGAAACTTCCTACTCTACTCATACACATGCATGCATCATTCATTGTACTGGACCTTCATTCGCCAATGAATTTCTATAGATTTCACGCCTTCACTGATATAACAAACAAACAAACTGCTAACAGGACACCGCTCCCTGTGGTGCATGTTAAAAGTAGGGTGGCCATCTTTAAACAGTCCTTATGACATCACAGTTTTCGTCTGCACCGTGATGTCACGTGCTTTACAATCATTAACAATAATACGGACAGGTTGCAAGACAATGGCATGGTTACTGTAATTTATACCATCCCGTTCTGTCATTCAGTTTGATATATGAACATCTTACGTCTTTTCCGGCCGGGCCGTCCGTGAATGTGTACACCGGCATGCCTTTTCACACTCTCCATTGACCATAGCAATGCCAGAGCTGTTTACAGCATCCAAATAAGTTATGTTGTAATCGTATCCGTTGGCACCTTGCCGTCTTGACAGACGATAGTTTGGTACATTTTGCTTCAAAAAAAAAACAAAAAAAACAAAGGCATTATAACTACAACCCAAGGCCGTAGCGAATGAGGCTGATAAGGCCAATTCGCGCTGTAAATGTTCGTCCACAGTGAATGTATGTGAAAACATGGTCATTTCTATCATCATGCACCATCTTACGTCTCACACGCTCGGTGTGTGCTTTATCTGCAATCATTTTCTCCTTTGTCTTTATTCCATTTCTGATAGTTGCCCTCCACGCAACACGTTCGGCGGCGACTTGCTCACAATGTGCATTATCAATGCCTGTATCAATCATGTCCCGCTTACACACATCTTTGTATCGTAGTAGAGGCCGACCCTGAGATCTCCTACCCGTCTGTAATTCACAAAAAAAGATGTCCTTTGGTATTCTACCATCATCCATCCTCCTAACGTGCCCTATCCATCATCTAAGTCTACGAAGACTGAGCATGGAACACACCGTAACACAACCTGATTATTCCAATACTTTAGTATTTGTAATTTTGTCTTGCCACTTAATACCAAGTATTCTTCCCAGACACCGCATATTAAAACTATTTAAACGTTTCTCTTCTTGGTGTGAATAAGTTGATCAGGTTTCACTGCCATAAAGAAGAGTGCTAAGGACACAGGCATGGTAGACAAGGACTTTTGTTTTTTTACAATAAGCTTCCTGTTCTCCACTCTTTTTGTTAACCTGTTCATTGTTGTTGCTGCCTTACCAATCCTGATGTTGATTTCCTGATCTAGGGATAATTTGCTATTTACCTCTGATCCTAGATATGTAAAATGGTCTACTACCTCCAGTTCGGCGTCGTCAATAAAGACTGATAGTACCCCATGTGCACCTTGTGACATAATCTGTGTCTTATTTTTGTTAATTGTTAAACCAAATTCAGAAGAAGCATTGGAGAATGCAGATAGTAGTCGCTGTAATTCTTCCTCAGAGTGGGTCATAATTACAGCATCATCTGCGAAAAGCAGCTGTTTGATCAATACCATCCTAATGTTGGTCTTGGCCTTCAATCTCCGAGCATTGTAGAGGCCGCCATCTGAGCGTGAGTGAATTTATAAACTGGCATCCTGACCACGAAAGGTATATTTCAGTAGAAGTGGAAAGTATATTCCAAAGAGGGTGGTGGCTAGTACACAACCTTGCTTAACTCCAGTCTTGTGTAATCGTATCATAGTGGCAATTTATGGCGGTCATGCATCTTGTCTGTCCGTCTGGGAGTGTTGAAAGGAGTAATTATTGCAACTTTACGCGTCAGCTCGTTCCACTGGGTTGTTTGAACTGGCAACGCCAGCATTGTTCACGTTGTATAACTCATTTATACTTCTGCAAAGCTGAGGAGGATTTTGAGAACACGATACATCCCTATGAATTACATTACCGCGAACTCCATAGGGCTTATTGGACAATATTATCTTCTACTCTGCTCTTCATTTCTGTGATACATATGTACAGCACTTCAAAACTATTTTTCTCACCGTAATTAACAGTTTGCTATTGGTGTGTTTTCCATTTATATTCCAGCTACCTTTACCATAGCGATTTTTATTCTATTCTCTTCAATGCACCTTCCACCTGAAGATATCCATGTACCTAAATACTCGAATGTCTAGACATGTCCCATTTTAATACCACTGATTATAATTAAACATTTCGGCATGATAAGTTTCTTTGATATAACCAGTACTTGTCTGCTTGAATCAGAAGAGTAAAACGAAACCAGGTCGGCGGTCCCCTGTAGGTTCTTCAGATTCCTTCTGGGCTATTCAGATGTTGATGAAAAGTAATGTGGCATGTAACATTTTATCGTGCAGTCGACATGAACAAAAGCTCGTGGGAATCTTCAGTTGTATTGAAGGGCGTAGATGGACCATGAGACCAAATCAGGACAAATACATCCAACTGGTTCACAATGTGTGCATGGCTTGTTTTTTATTTTATTTTTTTAGATATGCATGCAAGACAATCAGTAATGCGGTTTTGAGAAGAATGTCAAGAACGGAGAAAAACGCAGAAGCGTAGATAATAATTGTTGCAGGCGTCACACGATCACCCATAACCCATAAGAAAATGATGTGACATTTATTAGCTGTATAAACAGAACATGTAGGATAGAGAAATTAGCGCTATGTTGGAAATACAAAGCAAAAGATGTGAGAAAGATAAAGATGTATGTGGACAGTTTATATAGCTAGACAACAAACAATAATATAAGCAACATCAACTTCATAAAAATACTTTGTTGTTGTTGTTGCATATCCCTTGCAGGGCTTTGCAGTCAACACCAGCATTTTTCAGCTACTGTTGATGTACTAGGCAAATGTTACGTTCAGTAGCTTGCCATTGCTTTCTGAACGACCGGCTCCCATACCAACACGTTATAACACAACGCGACACTGTCTGCAGCACAGATCGGTCGCGACTGCGTTTCGAACGCCTGGTAAGCGGCTCACAAACCGCGTTCGCAAGCCTTTGGCCACGGAGATACTACATGAGTTTAAAAAGCAAAACAGGGGTTAAAGCCGAGAGAATCGACTTCATTGCACCAGGCTTCATCCCATACGGCTCGGTCTCTTTACGCAAAGCTTCATACCGAAAGCTTCGCACAGAGCACGAACGCCATAGTTCCAGCGGCGACCCCCAGGAGTCTCTGAGAAAACTGCACTCGCGAACCGAATGACGGAGTCCGGAAACGAACCAACAACTTTCAGAGCACGAGGCAGGCGGCTTAACCACTTGGCCACGGAGACCCACATCAGCTGGCAGAGAGGATAGGCATGTTGGATGTTATCTGCCCCTGACCTGGCACAAGAAGGAGAAGCAGCAGCAGCAGCAGCAGAAGAAGAAGAAGAAGAAGAAGAAGAAGAAGAAGAAGAAGAAGAAGAAGAAGGAGGAGGAGGAGGAGGAGCAGCAGCAGCAGCAGCAGGAGCAGGAGGAAGAGGGGAGGAGGGGAGGGGGAGGATGAGGAGCAGGAGCAGAAGAAGAAGAAGAAGAAGAAGAAGAAGAAGAAGAAGAAGAAGAAGAAGAAGAAGAAGAAGAAGAAGAAGAAGAAGAAGAAGAAGCCACATATAAATAAATATACTGGAACATTGACAACACAAACAATATGTTACAAGATTTATTGCCAGCCATATTTCGCGTATTATCGAAATAGATCAACATAGAATCAAGCAAAATCATGAATCGTTATAATACTATATTTAAATGTAAGGGTTACCACGATAAGTTTTCAATGATTACCTCGTCTTTTTCCTTGCATGTTTGGAAAGTAAATTAGTCAATAACAGATTTTTTGTTTTTCTCTCGCTCGTTTTGACCTCAAGCCATGGTCCATGCACGCGAAACTACTTCTAGTGCACTGGACTGATTTTTCTTTGTGGATTAGCTTACCCTATTAGCAATGTCCCTCGCCATCAGACGAACCCACTCCGACTTCAGAGGTACTTGTAATTTACGTCCCAAGTCAAAGACGAGAAGTCAACATTTTAGTCTACCTGACCGGTGTAGAGACTGAACCCACTATCTCAGCATCATCACACCGGATGTTTATGAACGAACGCTCTTATCCATTAGGTCATGCTGACCTCGAAATAAAAGATGTGAGAACCATTATGTTAAAAGAAAAGGCAAGAAAAGTAGTACTTTTGGCGGATGTTAATATCAGCAGTGGCGGTATGGCCAGGATGTCAGCTTGCCCAATGGCAAGTGGGTGGGCCTGTGGGTCCTGATAAACACTCGATAATATGTTTAAAATAGTAACGTCCTTACGGCAGCTTTATTTGTTACCGTATCCGCCACTGGGTATCGGGGTTGTGTAGTGATAAGGCATCACATAAATCAGGTCGGGATATTATGGACCAACCAGTTTCTTCCCACAGAAATCTCTGGTAATTATTTTATGAGACTAGGCCAACAACCCAGGATACTGATATTAGGCCGGATTTAATCGTGAGAACTTAAATAGAAACGGGGGTTACTGTGGCATAGCAAAGTCTTGTTTGGAGGCATTAAAATCACCCATGTATGTTATCTTGTATCCCCACGAAGAGGTGTACCGGATACATCAGCGTAGGACGATTGATAGAGCTGACACTTAAGAGAGATTTCACGCCTCGCCGACAACGAAAACACGATATCATATAGAGGGCTAACCCGATTTCGTATCTTAACAACATTGCTCGTTGTATTTAAACTGCGGTGAGAAACATTTATTACGTTACTAACCTTCATAGAAGTAAAAATACTCGAGTTCGCCATAGGATTGCTGGTGCCACGATACTACGTAGTTGAGGCGATGCGACGAGGGTATGGACATCAGAGTGAGGTGGAAGACGCTGGGGTTGATGTTAATGCCAATGCAGCTGTAGGGAATCTCCTGGCAGACAGAAGACGTACAAAGACAATATTAAATTACGAACATTGTGACTGCCCAGTCACATACTCGGATTATTCGTGGCGAAGTGGTCAAGCCGTTTGACTTGGGCTCCGAAGGTTGTGGGTTCGATTCCGGGCCGCGCCCTTCGGTTTACGAGTTAAATTTTTCGGAGACTCCTGTGGGTCGTCGCTAGAGCTACGGAGTTCGTGCTTTGTGCGACGCTTTCCGCGCTGCGGAAAGAGACCGAGCCATATGGGATAATACCCGGTGCAATGAAGTCGACCCTGTCGACTTTTAAGCGACTTTTATACTCGGGTTTTTAATTAAGAGGAGCAAACGGATATAGGATTAATTTAGAATGAAGTATAAGTAAGATCATCATCATGACCCTGCCAAATGACGTAGGCGTTTATGCCCCTAGTACTGGATCAACTCTGTTGAAGATATTCCTCCTGCCACCGGTTCAGTCCATCCAGTATCATTTCTTTCGGCCTGCCTCTGCTTTTTCTCTCATAAATCTTTCCGGTCGTCGCGATGTTTTCCAATACCTCTCTTCCCAAAAAACGCTGTTTGTCTCTTGCTTCTAGTTGTATATAACGTTGCACTTTTTAGAAATTTCTTTCAGACAATCGTTACTCTGGCAGTCCAAGGTATTCGTAACATTCGCCTTAGGAAGGACATCTCCGTTGCCTCTAAGCCCTTCCTAATTTTTTAAAGTAAGATATGCATAGACAACCCCTGGCACGCGTGCCAGGCGTGGCACGTCGAATACTATTAAATGGCACGCTAAGTTAATTTGTTTGTGTTTAGTTGCATGTCCTTTCAGGACGTAGCGGTTAAAGCCAGTATTTTTTTGGCTGTTCGTGATTCCTGGGCAAGTTTACATTCAATATTTTGCCATTGCTTTCTGAACGGCCGGCACCCATACCATTTCATTAAAAAAAAAAAAAAACGACACTGCTGTGTTTCGAACGGGATTACGAGCTGCGCCCGTAACTCATTCGCCACGGAAATACAGCCATATTATCTCATAAACAATTAATATTTTAATTCAAAAGAATCACAGAATTCCATTAAATCAATTTTTTTTAAAAACATCTCTTCAAATGAAAGTTTTAAGACATTAGAGGTCAGAATGTGCGATCTTATGCAAACTAAGGAAGTGCAAAGAAAACCCTCCTATCCATTCGCTCTTTCCAAACCACCTCGACCACCCACTCTACAGTTCTCTCGGCTCTACATCTACATTATACCATTATCCCTACCCCGTTCAACATCACATTCGAAAGGACTTGGTATTTCATGAGGCGGCTCTTGTCCCTGGGGAACCGCGAGGCCTTAAACACTTTGGTTGGAGTCTGTTGACAAGGAAATATATAAAACCTAAAAAAGATGACCAGTTTTGGCGTAACCCCAGCCATTACCTGGTTACATGCTAATATGACTCTCTGCAGATGGCAAGTTCCAGTACCGGTTATGAACTGATTTCTAAGCTTGAAGAGGGAAAGGGGAGCTGTGCAACAGTCTCATGTGGACATAGCACTTTGGTACCGGGTCGGGAGAAAAGTCAACGTAATCTGACTTGGGCAGATGCAAACCCTTTCCGGGTTCGGCCTGAGGATGAGAGGAAGAAACCTGTCGACATGTAGCTATGTTGACCTGTTTCTTTATGAATGGAAACAAATAGGTATATTAAACTCCTGCGAGAAGAAACGTATTAAACATCAACAACGTTGCACATACCTTACAAGGACATCCACGTATCGCGAAATACAGGTGAAAATTCGAAATCAGAAGCCCTCAATAAATATATAAAATGAATAATAGATAAATAAAATAAAATAAACTACACACAAACGCGTACAATACGACACACAAACGTTTCGATGCTCAGAATCTTTGTCAAGGACAACACAGATAGCTAACAACGAAATACAGGAAAAAAAACAGAAAAAAAACACACACAACCTATCACTGTGCCATCTCGCAGGAGTTTAATATACCTATTTGTTTCCAATTCATATTGTTATATCCTGCTGCAGCCGCTGCTTTTTGTTTCTTTATGACTGCAACGTTCTTACAATTGTCATGGAACAATCACAGACCTTTAGTAAACAATATTATGAGATGTTTAGCCAAAGGAAAAATATTACAAATTCATTGGACGAAAACGGAAAACAAATTGATCTATCTAGCAAGAAAATAATATTTAAGAAGATTGATTATTAAGCAAATAAATTTGACCTAAAACAAATATTTGTGGCATTAAAAAGACACGAATGTCTGAAAAAGATAATTATGGAGAGAGGTGAGCCTGGGAAGCGGGAAGAGGTGGATCACAATGTAGATGGATTACAAATGTGATAGATAATTTACACGCGACAGTCGCGAAGCCGGAGATAGGGATTATGACAGAGGGACATCTTGAAAGCCCGTTATGAGGACAACGTTCTGAGATGGATGATAAATGTATCTCCCAAACGTAACAGGTTCGTATTTACTGGCGACATACTTCATATTTTCAGATTTCAATAACAAGGCATATAAAAACCTTTGACATACACACAAGCGTTATCATCACAAGCTGATACACATTGCCGGGAGAGAGGAAAATGGGTTGGGGGGGGGGGGGGTATATTAGAAGAGTAAAGTACATACAATTGATGTTTCATTAGTAAATGTGCAACAACAGTTTTGTTCAGTAAAGAAACGGTATGTGAATACGTGCCCAGTCATAAACACGCACTACAGCGAGCATATTTGAACAGGGTGATATCAATATTTGTTTTTAAGCGGTACTGATTGGAGCAATATACACTGGGTTGTAATTAAAAATGGCAACGTTTTTGTCAACAAAGCCACAGTAGTAGTAATATTGATAGTTCAAGGTTATTTCCTTTTATGTAAATATGATCGTGAACATAATCTTTATCATCAGCATGTACCATGCCAATAAGCGTGGGCGGTCATGTTTTGCCATCTCACGTGATCACGAGAGTCGTAGATCAACTCTGTGTTTTTATCTAAATTATGCTTTGTGGCCAAGCTCTCTGCCTCCCCCTTATTCTCTCCCCCCCCCCCCAATTCCATCTTGTCAGTTGTCACCAAATTGTCCAGTTTATGTCGTCTTATAACGTGTCCAGAATATCTTGACTGTCAACGTCTAATTTCTCTAATCAGTTTATGATTGTCATTAGTTTCTTGTAACACTTGCTCATTGTTTTTGTTTGTCTGTCCATGGTTTCTTTGCATTCATTAGATGTTTTTTCCAGCTTGCCTACCCAGTCCACGTTTCACATCCATACAAAATGTACAGCTTTCGTGTAGCATTTCAACATTCTTTTTCTAGTTGCAATTCACATTTTTTTTATTGGTCGGTATGTTTTCCATCTTGCAGCCTTGACATAGCGATTCATTTTCTAATCTCTTCGAGGTACCTACCATCAGATGTTATGACTGTTCCTAGATAGTTGCACCGATTCACTTGTTTAGGAATACTCCCATTTACAGTACATTCATTCATTCATTCATTCATTCATTCATTCATTCATTCATTCATTCATTCATTCATTCAGTAGCATGTCCTTTGCAGAACCTCCCTCCCATAACAACCTTCCGGAAAACCTCTCGATCATAAGCAAGATGTCCCACTTCCGATACACCCATCTGGAGATCATCCGCCACATCCTGCACCCATCTTCTCTTTGGCCTTCCTCTTCCTCTCTTCCCAGGCATATACCCCTCCATTATTGTTCTCTCCAAACTTTTGTGACGTTTCAAGTGACCAAAATATTTCAATTTTCTTTGTTTTATCGTTTTTAACAGCCAACCTTCTTCAATATTCAGCTCTTGAAGTATTGATGCATTTGTTCTTTTCTTTACTAATTTGTAGATCTATAAGCATGGGGGTATTTATTTTTTATAGAGACGACCGTGATCTCTATCTTCTTACAATGTGATTATAACCCTAGTTGTTCACTGTTTACAGTAACCGTATCTACTAAATTTTGTAGATCCTATTTGTTGTCTGCAATCAATACTGTATAATCTGTATATGTAATATTATTGATGTTACGTCACCCAATGGCTATTCCTATCACATATTTTTAATTTCTAATAATATTTTCACTATATAGAGAATGTGCAATATATACATTACGGACACTAATAGAAAGATCATTAGAGACACAGGAAGACATATATTTGTGCTTCACAGACTATACTAAGGCATTTGATAAAGTAAAACATGATGAGCTGATTAAAATGTTGGAAGATATTATCATTGATGGGAAAGATCTCAGAATAATAAAGAATATTTACTGGAACCAAGTAGCAGCAATCGAAATTGGAATTAAAGAGGGTAATTATAAACACATAAGGTTGGGAGTACGACAGGGATGTGTTTTGTTATCGGATCTCTTCTCCCTCTATAGCGAAGAAATAATGAGAGAGATCAAAGAGGAGTCAGAAATAATATTCGGAGGTTATGATATAGGCAATAAACGCTGTGCACATGACACGGTGTTGGTGTCGGATAATGCAAAAGCATGCCGGTGTGCTGGGGAATGAACAGGCGGACAGATTGGCTGGCTCGGCAGAACTTGGTGGAGTATTGATGCATGACAAGACAGACGTGGTTGCGGCCTTGTGGGAGCAAGTGTACACCTCGGAGGAGCAAATGGATCACCATAGTCTGGTAAGAATGAGACAGCGAGGTGTGACGAGGGGATCTGGCCGACGCTCGACGCTCAGAGGAAAGGCGAGACGGACATATAATCAGATTGCTACTGGAACTATTAGTGTTGGAACTCTTCGCTGGCTGCTGAGGATGGGGACGGAGCGCTTATGGGAATGTCCCGAATGCTGTGATGTCGGTTCCTAAATCAATCAATCAATCAATCAATGCAAAAGATCTATAACAATTATTGGACATTGTAGTAACAGAGAGTGCAGAGAAAGGATTCTCCTTGAATATCAAGAAAACAGTTAACGATGATATCAAAGAAAAAGGTGACACCAAAATGTGAAATAGAAATAGAAGGGAAAATTCTTAACCAAGGAGCATTTATAACATCAGATGGAAAACGCACAACAAGATTAAGAGCAGAATAGGGCAAGCAAAAGCTGCATTTCAGAAAATGAAGATCATTTTATGCAATAAGTCCTATCATTGAATGTAAGAAAGAAAGTGCGGAAGTGCTATATAGAACCTGTTTTGCTGTATGGCTGTGAATCTTTGAATGTATATGAACAAATTAGGACCAACTTGGAAGCAACAGAGATGTGGTTCCTGAGACGAATGTTGCGAATTCCTTGGACTGCCAGAGTAACTAACAACGACTGCCTGAAAGAGGCAAATGAAACTAGAACATTATATATAACAATAATAAAGAGACAAACAACTTTTTTTGGTAATGTGATGAGAAGAGAGGGATTGGAGAACATCGTGACAACTGGAAAGACCAATGGGAAGAAAGGCAGAGGCAGACCAAGAGAAATGAAAATGGAGGGATTGAGACGGTGGCATGAGCAATATCAGCAGCAGAGCTGATCCAGAACACCAAAGACCGAGATCTGTAGAAAGTCATGAACGCCTACGCCAGCCGGCATGGTACTTAATGATGATGTTGATGATGTTAGGGGAAAAGATCTGGAGATATTACACATCCCTGTCGCACACCGTTATTGATAGGTCGATATGGACATCCTTCATTATCGATCTTTATGGCAGCTTGTTGCTTCCAATCTTTTTTTTTTTTTACAAATATATAGTCTTTCTCACCAATTTGTAGATCTACAAGCATCTTTATCATAGACAAGCATCTTTATCAGGGACACATCTTTATTGAGGACACATTATCTTTATCATGGACACAGCATCTTTATTCTTTATCATGGAAATAGCATCTTTATCACGGACGAAGATCTTTATCATGGGCACATCTTTATCATGGACACAACATCTTTATCATGGACACAGAATTTCTATCAACGACACAGCATCTTTATTCGTTATCATGGACACACCAGCTTTATCACGAATAAGGATCTTTATTATGGATACATCATTATCATGGACACAGCATCTTTATCACGGACACATCATCTTTATCACGAATACAGCATCTTTATCATAGACACATCTTTATCGTGGACACAGTATCTTAAAATGAAGGTCCCATACATACACACTAATTTCCCAACAACGTTGGCTGAACTAAAGCACATTGTATTAATTACTGTATACTTGTATACTATGTGTTAGTCGGTAATGACTGGCACCTTGCCGTCTTGACAGACGATAGTTTGTAAAATGGAGTTATACCTCTCCATAACACAACGCCTGGGCTGAATTTAGAGACCATGTGTTGCCCATACAGCATGATCCCTCTCTCGGCCTGTCTAGTGTACTCCAGAGGAAAGGTAACACCAATACGTCTGGAACAAGACAAGCTGCAGAAGCTGCCGGATCAGCAAAGCAATACTCTAACTGTCCGCCTGTCGGGGCTTCGATCCTAGACCAGTTGCCAACCAAGGCTTAGGGCCTGGTCTGCCCTGCCATGATATTCAGTCTTTAGAGTGAATTTCCTCGCACTAGAATAAGACTTATACCCTCCCAATTGCGCTCCTCCACCTGAAGCCGTTGGCACAATGTGGGGTGTCGGGTTTGGTAAGCGTCAGCCCAATATTCGGCGCTAACAGAAGCAGGTAGTACCGTCTACTGTCATACGGTAGTTCAGTCATATCTAACTAAGACATGACAGGGTAATACGCATGTATATACCGACCTACCTATATATCTACCAACATATTCACACCCACCGACCCACATGCATGCATGCACGCAGGCGTGCGGGCATGTATGCAAGCATGCAGTTAAATAGACATACGTACTTACACACACACACACACACACACACGCGCGCGCGCGCGCGCACACACACACGCAAGCTCGCACGCCCGCACGCTCGCACAGACTAACAGACTTGAAGAGGAGATACGGGGTAAGATATGCTTAAGACTAAATTGTCCTTTTATGCTAATCGTGACGTCAGCCTATGCAATTAACCACACACACACACAAAAAATTCTTTGATGTCAGGAAACGGTTCGGTGCACACTCTCGGTGCAAGAAAACCCGCTTGTTTTGGTTTCATTCTCGAGCGTGTTTTATGTGAAATATTCCAGCCTAAAAAGTTAAAAAGTTTCGGAAACGGAAGTATGCAATACTTGAAACACGGTGTGGGGAAAAAACTGAATGAAAATATACAATACTTGAAACACGGGGTGGACAAAAAACGCTAAATTGTGTCCTATTTTGTTAATTCTTGTATTGGAGACACCTGAGGCCTACATCCCCATGGACACGACCAGCTGCACACTGTTTCCATTTTCCATAGTCGTAGGTTCCAATGGATGATAGATCTGGGCTAGGGGTGTCATGGTATTCAGTGTGCCCAGATGGTCGTGTGTCCGTAGTATTGACCACAACGCACCTCGAGCGCCGATTGGTTAATACAAATATGTTAGTTAGTCGCATATCCTTTACAGGACGTCGCAGTTAACACCATCATGTTTTGCTGTTGTGATCTCTAGGCAAGTTTACATTCAGTAGTTTGCCATTGCTGTCTGATCGACCAGCACCCATACCATTTTGTAAAAAAACCAACGCAAGGCGGTATGCTGCCAAATCGCCCGCAGTTGTGTGTATAAAATTATTGGTCCAGCGTTATTTGCCAAATACATCTTCTACTTCTTCTTACAGTCCATATTGCGTGGCGTTGGTGATCATGTTTGTCCACAGTCCTCTGTCTCTTGTGTTTCTAATCATTTCTGATATCGTCGTTCCTCCATGCCATAATGTTAAACTGTCCAACATCGACCCCCCCCCCCCCCCACCCCCTTTGTTTTCTTTCAAATCTCTCTTCCCCTCCAAACTTCCCGTTGTGTCGACATACTCCATCTTTCCTTTTCTCATGACATGCCCAAATAATGTGGACTGTCTTCTTCTGATGTGAGTAACCATCTCTCTTTAATACACCTTAACTTGTGTAAAACGACCATTTACTTAATTTAAGTCTGTGACGACGGGGTAGGGAACGTTTCGCAATTCCGCAGCCAGCGTTCGAAATCAGATTTTGAATCAGAACGATTTTTTAACAATGGTAAGAGTGACCGTCATTCGGAAAACAATGGCAAACTATAGGATATATTTTTAATGACTGTGCAGTGTTTGAAAATATTGCCGGTCCAAGTTTTGTATTCACTCTCTCTGAACTTCATGCTACATAATTATTAAGTTGCATGTCCTTCACAGGACGTAGCAGTCAACCCCAGCATTTTCGCTGTTCACGATTCCTGGGCAAATTTTACGTTCAGTAGTTTGCCATTGCTTTCTGAACGACCGACTCCTATATCTTTTTCGAAAAAACCAGCACCGCTGTTTCGAACCCGGGTATACGGGCTCACAAACCGCGTTCGCAAGCCTTTAGCCACAGAGACCGGTGCAGCATAATAGGTAAATACAAAACTTAGACCGGCAATATTTTCAAACACTGCACAGTCATTAAAAATACACCATGTACTAAAAGTCAACTTGCCTAGTATATCAAAAACAGTAAAAAATAAATGTTGGAGTTGATTGCGACTTACTATAAAAACTATGCCAACGTATAAATGCTTGCAAACAATTAAGCGATACGTTGTTTAACACTAACATTCGACGTATTACCTGAGTACCAAAGGTGTCCAGCAAGTGTATTGATGAACGCGACCAGTTGAACACACGACAAACGGGCTCTTTGTAGTAGCTGTTGTTGTTGTACCCAGGCGCTTCTCTGAACTCCGCCATTACACCAAGTACACCGCTGGCACTGATTTCTGGGGAGTTGTTATTAAGTTTAGGGCATCTTTATTGCACATCTTCTAATCTGAATTTATTAGTTTCAGAGGTGAAAGTTAGTGCAGTCTGGTACACAGCAAAACAGTGTTTTCCCATTGTGAATTTGAATAATTAAGACAAACAATATATTGCTAAATTTTTGTCTGGCATAACAGATTCTGGACGTGTTGCTGAGTTAGACTTAGTAGCACATACTTTACGGGACGTTGCAGTCGACCCTAGCATTCCATAGCTGTTTGTGATATCTCGGCAAGTACTTTCACTAGTTTGCCATTGCTTTCTGAACGACCGGCACCCATACCATTGTATTGAAACCCAACGCAAGGCGGCAGTCTGCTGCCAAATCACCCGCAGATGTGTTTTGAACTCGGTATGCGCGATTACAAACCGCGTCCGTAACTCCTCGCCACTGAGCCGGCACATGTTGCTGACGAAGAGAATTTCAGTGTGTTTTTTATTCCCCACAACAAATAATCAAAAGTATAAAGATATGCCAAGGCGTCTGCTATTCACTCTGGTAAACCATAATTATGTCAGCAAAGAGACACAATAGTCTCATTAAAACTACCGTGGGGACATTGAAACGTATGACAACGTGTTTTGTTTATCGGGAATGAAAAGAGAGTTGATGAAAGAAATAAAAAGAGGCAAGTGAAATGTTTCGGCCACGTTAAACGACATAATACTCTTATAAAAACCATACAGGAGGGTAAGGTTGAGGGCAAGCGAGCAAGAGGTAGACAACGATACAAGTGGGAAGATAACATCAAGAGACGGCGAACATCAGTCTTAGAATGTACAGTCAGGACGAGAGACAGACAGTGTTGGAGATCTATTGCAGCCAACCTTTATTGTGGAGACGGCACCTGATTGATTGATTGATTTGTTTATTTCGGTTGAAAGGATTCATTACCCTACTTCGTTACACCTTACTATTTTTCCGTAGTATGCCCTTGACGAGATACACCGAAATAAATGTAGTTGTTGTACAGGATGTATTCTTAATAACTGTGCAAAGTTTAAAAATACTGCCGGTCCAAGTTGTGTATTTACATAAACAAACACACATAGTATTGTTTGGCGCTCACAGAAGGAGAAGAAAGAAAATGTGTGTTTCTTTATGTAACTGCCTCAGTGGCCTCAACGGTAACCCCAATTGATTTCCTGTGTAATACGTGTACAACATTAGAACCGACCAATCATTTTTCTTCTTTAAATCTTTGTTAATATACTCGACACAGCATTATGGTTCGATGTGTTTGTGTCTTTGTTATTTGACCTATGCTGGTTTAATATAAATTATGAGACCTATGGTGCTATCTCAATGGTTTGATACGAATTCTGTCCGACATGACTAATGAAGACACTTTTTTTTGGGGGGGGGGGGGGGGGGGGAATGTCTAGTTGATCATGCGTTGAAGTACACTTGGAGGTAATTTGGAAGTGAAAGGTTCAAATCCCGGTCGGTAACTATAGCTTTCAAATTGTATGTTGTCTAGTGCGTCCTCTAGTCTCTACTTCTTTCTTCTCCTTCTGTAAGCGCCAAACACTACTATGTATGCTTGTTTATGTAACTGTCTCAGTGGCCTCAACGGGTTCCCCAATAGATTTCCAAGTTTTGCATTTAGACTATCATGTTGCATGAACTTTACAGACGGTGAATACAAAACTTGGACCAGCAATATTTTCAAAAACTGCACAAAAACACACACAACGAATAGAAATATGATGTGAGTATATGAAGTGTTAGGACCATCATATTTTTGTAGGCCTGACTATACGGAGGAATAAATGGCAAGTCATTCCCTCCCCTATGTAATGACAAGAGCTGACATGAAACCCTAGTTCCACTGCACTTATGCCATTATCAATCTAATATATATATATATATATATATATATATATATATATATATAGGAGAGATAGGGAGACTGATTGACGGGTAGACGCAGACAGACAGACAGGTAGGTACTTAGGTAGGTTACTTTACCAGACAGACAGACATAAAGAAAGAAAGAACGAAAGACAGACAGACAGACAGACAGACAGACAGACAGACAGACAGACAGACAGACAGACAGACAGACAGACAGACTATTTTAAAAGAGGATGAATGCAAAAAAAAAAAAAAGGAACGATACACACTGTAGGCAAACTGGAACGAATACCAGAAGAGAACATTAAAATAATGGAGGAAGAACGCAAAAGTGATGGCGACTTTACCTGTTTGTGGTACAATAAAAGAAAAGTTGAAAGCGTCAACGTGGAACTCTTGCTCAGCACGATACAACCTTTTGTAGATGGCAATAGTGGCCAAGTATGGATACAGATCCTGGGCTCCTTGAACGGGCACGCGCTCCGAGGGTTTGAGGCTGTCGCATTCTGAATTTTTAAAAAACAAAGCAACAATAACAACAATGAATCGTATTAAACTAGCAATGGTAATAACAGAGGAAAGACACTTATATTTTATTTTAAAATGTCATTAAAGTTAACTTATTTTGTTCACTAGCTACTATCATTCGCCCCGGTACACGTAGAGAATATTAACACTGGCTACAAGCTAAGAGAGGGAGATGCAGAGAGAGAAAGAGAGAGTGTGTGTGTGTGTCTGTGTGTGTGAGAGAGAGACAGGGTGTATGTGTGTGTGTGTGTGTGTGTGTGTGTGTGTGTGAGAGAGAGAGAGAGAGAGAGAGAGAGAGAGAGCATATTTACGCCATATAAGAGTTAATACACAAGACTACGATAAACAAAGAAAGATAAGATATGTTAGAACTTACCCTGTTTGTGACCAACAGTGCATTGTAGAGAGGCCGAGCTGGACAACTGAAACACAAAAGGCGACATGCTTCAAAGGTGGGCTCGTGTATTTTCTGTTAGCTATAACAAAATATTTCATTTCACCTAGTTATGGAGCCCCAAAGGAATCTTTTTTGTGTGTCGTAAAAAGTGATAAATAGGGTTGGTCTGAGACTGGTTGTGGGACTATACTCTACCAGGAGTCCCAAAGTCAAAGGAGGAGGAGAGTGGAAGAAGAAGAAGAAGAAGAAGAAGAAGAAGAAGAAGAAGAAGAAGAAGAAGAAGAAGAAGAAGCAGAAGAAGAAGAAGAAGAAACTGTAGTTCCCAAGTGGATACCGCCGCTGGGGAGCAACGTGTCAAGCCTTCACATATTCTATGTCACGGAATATTGGGAGGACAACGCGGATAATTCTGACAATAATTCACCTCAACCATCTTTTGTTTACCAAGCCAGAGCTCTAGGTTCAGTCCCCCAGAAGGCTGGATTCTTGTTTACAACCAGCAGGACTATGGGGTAAACACGGCTTCGTAAAATTGGTACATCATAATTTTCGAAATTTTGTGGGGGGGGGGGGGGGGGGGGGGGGGGGGGGGAAGAGGAGGTACCCAATCATTTTCGGAATTCTATCCACCCATCATGTGCCATGCCGGTAGGCTTGGGAGGTCATGATTCGCCATTTCACTCAGTAACCAGAGTCGTGGATAAGCTCAGTGTTCTTGTATCGACCATGCCACGTGGTCAAGCCATCCAGGTATTTACTTCTCTGTCTTCCCCTTATTCTCTTCCCTTCGATCTTGGCAGTTGTCACCAAGTTCTCCAATGCATTTCTTCGCATAACATGTCCAAAAAAATTTGACTGTCTACGTCTAATTTCTCTAATCAGTTTACGATTTTCATTTGTTTCTTGTTGTCAAGATCTCACATGAAGAGTATTTCTAGATAAAGATAGAGGGAGAGATACAGGGGATACAACCACGAGACAGAAACCCTAACTAGGGAATTGACGACGATAGCTCGAGTGCCCGAACAATCTCGGGCCTTCGAAAACCAGGGGTCAGTTTGCCTACTGCGTCATTGACACAGGTGGAACCCGCAAGAAGCGTGCAGGGGTCACTTGCACGGGAAGCTCAAGGGCAGTCATACTCCGTGTTCACCCGACGCCCGTCAACGGGCAGACGACTACTGGACAGCAGACAAGAAGCAGGGTTTAGCTTAAGGGGAACAAAATACAGAAACGATTGAATTTAGATATAGTTGATTAATGAGAGAGTTTGATAAGAGTTATGCTGTGATAGTTATTGGTCATTAGAGAGGGGAAACCCAAAAATCACAGATTGGCAAGATGATGCCTTTTGCTACAGGATTTTGATTTCGAAATTCACCACATCAAAGGCACTGATAATTTAATTCCCGATATTTTATCAAGACTACCCAATCCACCAGCAGAGTGACACTATGCACTCTAACATTTGCCATATGATAAACTGTGATATAGTTGTCTGATATTTTAATCTGATGCATCAATATCAGTGAATCTCTACACCGCATAACTGCATGAATATCAACAGGCTAGTTATATTGACAGCCAATGCTAAAGATTAAATTACTTAAAGTGAAAGACCACAAACGTTATATTATGCCACAGTGATTAGAAGCAATGCAGTATGAACTTTCCCTATGAAGAAATGCGAATGTACTTCACCAAACCGGTCAAACTAATATAGATAGGCTACTAGGCTACTAAGCTATTCACCAAGCCGGTCAAATGAATACATGAAAGGCTATTTGACCATCTGGACAAATTAGCAACTAATAATACAATGTGAACATTCTGAACTTTGTGTAGTAGTGAAAATGAATGGACTTTCAACAACGAACGGAAGAGAACATTGAACAGACCCACAACTAGATACCACTACTATTACGACATGTGCGAAACAACTACACGAAACTGTGACAGCAATATGCTACCTATGAACTGTAACAGCATCATAGCGACACACGTACAAAGAAACGACAACACACGGACAAAGGAACGACAACACACGGATCGTCGATGGATTTAATTAGTTTAATTTAATTAGATTGTTAATAAATTATTGTATTATTATATGCATAAAATATGTGAACATGTCAATTTTTTTTCATTTTTCTATCATACATGTCAGAAACATTATTGTTTAAGTTCAAAACGTCTTTCTAAAACTTTTTCAATTTAAATTATAAACCATTGTGTTATCACCAGTACAGGTAGTACTTGGCATTTCAACAAAATATATCGCCAAATTTTTCCTTGTTCTAAGGGCGTCAATAGTTGCACCCCACAAGAAGGTGAAAAACCGGACAACAAAACCGGAAGACAATGAGCAAACAAGCAAACGGAACGAAAAAACAAGAAAACAAAACGAGCAAACAGAAGGACAATCGGAAAACGCAACCTACAATTTTTCAGAAGAGGGAAACGATGACACCCTAACTTTTCAAACTCTGATAATTGATACCGACACTGATTCCGAAGAAGAAAAAGACTGAATCAAAAACTGTGAACGCTTATCACCACAATAATGTGTCTTTATTTCTGTGGAAATTCGTGTGCATCGAAAATTAGTGCGAACTTGACACCTCAAAAAGAGATCTCTGTATTGTTTGTTTCTGTAAATGGATGATTTAATAATAATTTCCATTAACATTTCAGGGCTGAGAACAAAACAACACCCTATAATACAACTCACACGCAAGTACAAACCAGACTTTATCCTAATACAAGAAACAAACATACATTCAGACGTACAAGGTGCACAAATTAAAATACAATTAGGATGTAAACATGCATATTTCAGTTTAGCGGTCCACAACATAGGTTCGGGGACAGCTATATTACAAACATCAGACAGATGGAACATACAAAACACCAACAGGGATAATCAGGGTAGAATTACTTTTGTACAAATAGGAAATAATACACACACATACACTATAGTAAATATCCACGCACCGCCAAACTACAACTATCAACCACAGTTCTACGAAGAACTAGACACAATACTCATAAACACATACAGGGGACAGAATGTCATACTTTGTGGGGATTACAACTGTGTCCTAGAAGACTCTGACATACTAGGGGGGGGGATGTCAGGGCACAGGTACGAAGAACCAACAGAAAGGGCATGAATCAATTAGAGACATTGCAAAACATATTAGACACACACAACCTAATAGACGCATACAGGCAATTGCACCCGCATAGTAGGGAAACAACACACACAAACAAAGCATACAACAGGGCAACTAGATTAGATAGGATTTATATACCCGCAACACACCACATAATACTCGCCAAACACATACATGAAACATTACAGTACCCTGATCATAAAGCAGTATTAGTACACATCAGCACAAATCATACAAACACACATGCATCTAAAATATCGCAACATTGGAAATTTAACAACACACTTCTCAAGCATACAGAATATGTACAATATATGACACAACTCTTGCACACATACACGGACAACATACCAATGGAAAACATAGGACAATATTGGGATTTATTGAAAAATACAATACGAAGGAGAACAAAACAACTCGCATCCTTTATACATAAAGAAAGGTTAAGACAAGAACAAATCATACAAATAGTCATCCAACTAACAAAGCAGGTAGACAACAGCTTTCCACACTTACACACATTAGAAGAACAACTAGAGCAATACCAACAACACAGATATCTAGGTGCTCTCCTCAGAACAAAACTCACCACAATCACGCAAGAGACCCCGAGTAGAATGTACAACACAGCAGAAAGATAAGTAAAATAATAGACATGCAGGGTAACACACAAACAGACCCAGCACATATAACAGAAGCTTTTAATCAATACTACACACATATATTTACAGCAGAAACAGTAGATACACAGATACAAGACAACTTTTTACGGTATAGTAAACAGTTGTCAGACGAAGACAAGGACATACTAGACGCAGAATTAACACTGACTGATATAACATGCGCACTCAGTAAAATGAACAAAGACAAGACACCAGGACCAGACGGCCTGACTGTAGAATTCTACCAGCATTTCTTTCCTATCCTAGGTGGCCTTCTTCTTAAAGTATTTCAAGACGCATTTGACAAACAACAACTACCAGACAGTTGCAACATGTCATACATAACACTAATACCTAAGGAAAATACAGATAAGACACACATGAAGAACTACAGACTCATATCGCTACTCAACACAGACTATAAAATACTTGCTAAAGCACTGACCAATAAACTGAGACCCTTTATGTAAACACTCATACACACAGACCAACAATGCGGGATACCACATAGGAACATCCACCAGCATACGCATTTTATTAGAGACATCATCACATACACACAGGAGAAAGACTGTCAGGCCGCCCTCTTGTCCTTGGACCAGGAGAAGGCCTTTGATAGAATTTCCCATTCCTACTTATATAAGACTTTAACGTGCTGCAACTTGGGCCAGTACTTTAGGCAGTGGATAGAGATCTTATACCGGAGACCCGAAAGTAAGGTGTTGGTAAACCATACGCTTACTGCTGGCTTCCGGCTCACAAGGTCGGTGAGACAAGGATGTCCCCTATCACCGCTGCTTTATGTGCTAACACTGGAACCACTACTCGAAGCAATCAGACAGGACACGAACATCAAAGGCACTTTTATTCCTGGGGGAGGAGAGAGGAAGTTGCTCGCGTACGCGGACGACACCGCTTTCTTCCCCATCATCAACAAATCCATCACAAATATACTCCACATCTTTACACAGTTTGGTAAAGGGAATGGAGCAAAATTAAACATACACAAATCACACAAAATGGGTCTCGGTAAGTGGCGGAACAAAGCAGACTTTCCTCCTGATTTAACAGCGACAGACAACATCAGACTTTATGGGATAACATTCCCTAACAACTCCCGACAAATACATGCACATACATGGCAAAAACTCACACAACAAATTATAGACATGCTGCACAGATACAAGTATAAGACATCCACAATATTTGGTAGGAGTATTATAGTGAACACATTAATCATTCCCAAAATTATATATTTAGTCACAGTGCTAAACCCTCCGAAACAGACAATCACAGACATCAACAAACACATCAGACGTTTCATCTTTGGTAGCACAATCTATTGCATACAACATAAGACACTCATACAGGACAAAAGACAAGGAGGGATAGCACTACAAGACATACACACCAAATTACAAGCGCTTAGAATCAAACACATAGGACATATCCTCAATCAACCAGAACAGCGCCCACTAGCACTCTATTACATAGAACTCAGACTACAACACCTTAGAAGAATGCAACTCAATTCTCCACACCATTTTGGAACACTACCCTCTTTCTACAAGACATGTATACATGCACTTCAAGGACACAAGCATCTAATACACCAGACAACACACCAGATTTACAAATATCTAGTCAAACAACAAGCACCCCCACTACGACTTAGAATAAAAAGAGGACAAAAATACTACATACAAGACTACACATGTACTTTCTCTAATCTTCACAACTCACACATCACACCCAAGGCCAGAGAAATTATGTATCGTTTAATCTTTAACATGTCACCAACTACGGAAAAACAAGCACACATGTCAAAACAAATAGCACAATGTCAACTTTGCAGGAGTAACCATACAGGAAACTGAAGATCACATTTATTACACATGTCCAACAGTCCAAGCCGCACTAGACACACTAAGACAACTCATTGAAACATTCACTAAAAAGAAACAGATATGTATAAAGCAATCTTTTTAAATACTATTCCTAACACTACAAGGACAACCACACGAAATTGCTAATTTCACTGCAGAATACAGGTACCTAGTGTGGTCCTGTAGAAATGCAGCTTCATACAAATTTAAAACGTACAATTCACTTTTAATACTGCACATGTTTCAAAACAAAATTACACAAATATTCACAGACACACTGAGATAATCTGCATCGCTTCTTAGGATACTGACACCCACACCGTTGCGGCGCGTGTGGAAGGCGTGAGGTGAACTGTTTTGTGGCTTCACCTTAGACACCAACTTCTCATTCGATGTGCATATATCAGTATGAGGGTATGGAAAGATGCTAAGAGTGAAGAAAGGAGATTTTTAGGGTGTGTGAGGGAAACAATCATCAACTCACCAAAATTTGTTATCTACATCATCAAAATTATCATCATCAACATCATCATCACAAATATCATCAATTACTGTCCCTACAAAGTAATACATGCTTAAACTTTTATTTTATTACTCATAATTTATATTATGTAAATTTTAAAAAAATTCACTTTCTTTTACACCCCCTCCCCCCCACCTCCCATTTCAATGTAAAAATGTTGTAATAAAGGTTGTAAAAATTGAAGGGGGGGGGGGGAATCTTTTCTTATCGGTATGTTCACGGATGTACATATGTCAGTGTATATATATGCATGCTCTGAAAGAGATGGTTGCACGCCCTTTGTGAACGTGGTGATCAAACGCAGCATTTTTGTGTTTTATTTGTAGTCACTGGGCGTAGCTACGTTCAGCAGTGACATCAACAATTCAACTTATGTATATACCATGGGTATGAAAGAGGGTGCATGGTGTATGAAAAGGCAAGAATGGGTTTAGAACGAATAAGGGAAGAAATAATCACCGCATTATAGTCGTTGTTGTCCCCATTATCGAAATCACCACCATCATCACCACCTTTTTACCATCAATCACGTAAAAATGAGATGATTGGCAGAGTATGGGAAAGTCCATAATCCTGGTCAGCCATACTTTCTTGTCTTATTTTATTGCTAATACTTTAGGCATATTAGGTACATATATTTTGTAATTTGATATTGAAACGCATTTGTACACCAATTCGACATGCACAAACGCACGTTTAAACAGACCTTCACGAATACCATACACACATCACGCCTGTTAAAATACTAACAATACAAATGCAAATGTTTATTACAACTCAATAAAGGTTTTTAAAAAAAAAAAAATAAAAAAAAAAAAAAGAAAGAACTAACGTGTATATTTTAACATAAAACTATGTGGTATGAAAGATGTACGAATCAGAGCGTGCATGAATTAAATGAGGGAGCGATATACTTAGCGGTCAAATTGTACGCAAAAAGTAGTCATTTTTAATTTGTCTGCGTTAGATGTAAATTGTAACTTGTCTAAATATTTTATACATGTTTAGTGTTAGATATAATAGTGTTATTCTGAGAATCACCGCTCGAGTATCCAATTCATGCGTTGCAGAAATGGCGATTCATGATGAAGGAGATTCCAGCTCGTGACGCTTAGAAGTACACTACACACCGCAAACACATACATAGCACACATTAGATAAAACACACTCACAAAACTAAACACTAACAAGTAAAGCACATACACTTTATTACAGCAAATAAATGGGAGTAGACACACTAACAGGCAAACAAGAACATAAGTAGTTACTTGGTGAAAACAAAAGTAATCATATATTGGGCACTATACAAAACATACGGAAGTAAAAGTGTATCAAAATACACATGCAGAGAAAAGATTTGCAGGTGTTCCTGGATAAGCCAAGACTATTTGTCTTGATGAAACTCTCTAATACAGAGTTCATTATTCTGGTATCTTATAGATACTTGAGAAGGACGCAGTTGTAAATACAACAGTAAGCGTCATAGAACTTCGGTCGGATAGCAGGTTTAGGAATATGGAAGAGAGTTGAGCTCTTCAGCAATCACCCTGGGATGGTGTACTGGAATATACATGAGTTGATAGTGCAAGGATACAGATTACCAAGTTCCCATCCACTAAACTACAGCCACAAAATGTCAGGGCTTCATGTGATCTCGTGACAAAATTAGTTCAGACTAATTAACGTATAGTAACCCACAACAACGGGGGCGGGGGAACCCTGTCAAGATCTCACATGAAGAGTATTTCTATATAAGATAGAAGGAGAGATACAGGGGATACAACCACGAGACAGAAACCCTAACAAGGGAATTAACGACGATAGCTCGAGTGCCCGAACAATCTCGGGCCTTCGAGAACCAGGGGTCAGTTTGCCTACTGCGTCATTGACACAGGTGGAACCCGCAAGAAGCGTGCAGGGGCCACTTGCACGGGAAGCTCAAGGGCAGTCATACTCCGTGTTCACCCGACGCCCGCCAACGGGCAGACGACTACTGGACAGCAGACAAGAAGCAGGGTTTAGCTTAAGGGGAACAAGATACAGAAAGGATTGAATTTAGATATAGTTGATTAATGAGAGAGTTTGATAGAGTTATGCTGTGATAGTTATGTGTATAATGATTTGTTAATGCAATTATGTAAACACTGTGATATTGTGATTGACGGCGAAATCCTTACTCGCCAGATAATAAATTAGACTATTAAGACATATCATAGAGTTTGTTGCCTGTCCTGAACCCGAGTCCTGTTCCTAGATTTGTAAGACCATGACACTTGTAGTACTTGGTCATTGGTTATTCTGTCTGCCCGTGGTATACTTTGCATAGGGGAATATAACATTTTATAGGGGAATATCCGATAATTTTCGGAATGTTATAGGGTGGTGAGTGATAATTTAAATTACCTGGGCATTTACTAGGAAGGGAAGGCGGCGAGGACGGGAACTTGCCACTTCACCTCATTATGCCGCGGCGTAGACGGTTTAATGGCTGGCCGAGTGGCTAAAATGCCTGATTCTCCTTCGGGAGACCCGGGTTCGAATTCTTGGTAAGGTGTGGAGTTATTTTTTTTTCTGTTGGGGAAAAAAAGAAAACTCTAACCTGCACAGTTCACGGCGACTGCACTTGCCAGGCGACCTTAATTCCTCAGGATCAAGGACCCCCCTTCTTACCATACACCGCAATGTACTATATATAGTGGCACTAAATGACAGTAGACGGCTTAACACTTCACAACCCAGCGACAGTATCCACCAAAGGACTGCCTTTAATTTAATGTGTAAAGTCGGGACAGAAACCTCACAAGATCCGAGTACTGACAAGTTACATCGGAGGACGCCAACACTGCAAATAAATATAATTCATTTGTAAAATTGAATTAACAAAACCGGTCAGATATAAATATACTCTTTCCAATGCTTTGTTGAGTTTCTGAAACTAAAAGCAATTCGGCAGCTATATTAGGACTACTATACAATATTTATTTAATATT